>JASAMV010000921.1:0-118820 GCA_030248065.1 Rhynchonema sp. JSB1_4
GTGTTCTTTAGTTGTACCGTTTGTGACTTTGCCTATACCTATCTACATGTACATAAAACCAACTTTAACCCAAAAAAAATGTATCGCGCCTTATCTAATTGTTTTGGTGTTTCCTTTCCCCGATTGGGGCTATTGTCTAGTTGCTTGACATTTCCTTTCCCCCGATTCGGACTTTTGTAAACATCCTGTACTGTACCTATATAAGCTTGACATTTCTTGTGTTCTTTAGTTGTACCGTTGGTGACTTTGCCTATACCTATCTACATGTACATAAAACCAACCTCAACCAAACTCAGCGAGACGACTTTTGCTTTACCCACAAAGAAGTCCAATGCAACAGAACTCTTTTTTCAACAACTGGCATCCAGCCTGCGCGAGAGTCAAACTCGCAATTCGCCTATTGATCACATTAAGTCAGACTTCCCTCTTCCTTCGGCCAATCTGGCATCGTTCGCGTCACACGTTCGTCGCCGACTCGGTGATTTCGTCACTCCGGCAGTTGGAGCAGTAGACGGCAGCAGCAAGTCCGGGCGAACCTCAACGTGCAATAAAGTGACAATTCGCTCATCGGAGCATCTCTGCAGCTATCGAGCTGCCTGTCGTTCGAAGGTGGACCTCTGATTCGTCAACTCGTCTCGCTCACCAGCAACCTCGCATTCGGTCAACTCCTGGAGTTCGAACACTCGCTCCAGTCAAACTCTGACTATCAAGGCATCGCGACTCGCACTCGGCCGATTCAACGCGTCTCATTCAAATCGCAATCACTCAATCATCGCAATCGGTTTGCCACACGCAGAGCCAATTTTTCGGGTCTGCCGAAGAAGCAGCCGAATCCTCAAGTCGCCGTGCAAGGCGCATGAAGTCCCCAGCAGAGGGCAAAAGTCGCTGTGGAGGCGCAATTTGGACAGCCTCATTCCCAGGGGCCGAGAGCGAACTAAAATTTAGACGGTGAGACTCATAAATGGCGCAATATGTGGCCGGTATGTAGTCTATAGCACAAGCGAATTTTAGGATTGGAGGTGTTTGATTGTTCTTCTTGAGCCTAGAAACCTCAAGTTAAGATTTTTTGATTCGCGTTAGAATACGGAGTGCCATAGCCTTTGTCTTGAGTTCTAGATACACCTTTAAGTAGGGAGTATTGGAGGATGTATGGCCAACGCTGCGCCGAGCTTCGCTCGAGCTGCGCTGATGTTTCAACTCTGCCGAGCTTCGCTTGTGCAGCTATGATGCGCTGAGCTTAGCTCATGCTGCCACGTGTCCATGTGTACATAAGGATAGACAACATCGACATTTGAACCTTACCTAACATACTCTCTTTTTCACATATTCTTACTTTCTTTCTGGTGGGAGTGTTCAAAATGTCGGTATTGGAAATGGTATGCATTCCACTTTTCTAAATGTAGGAGTGTTGGGAATTCTGTCATTAGTAATTCCCAAGCAGACTTTGTTCCCCTTGTGCCAATATTTTGGGGGCATATTTATGTGCGGCGCGCCACTTTGTATCGCGCCTTATCTAATTGTTTTGGTGTTTCCTTTCCCCGATTGGGGCTATTGTCTAATTGCTTGACATTTCCTTTCCCCCGATTTGGGCTTTTGTAAACATCCTGTACTGTACCTATATAAGCTTGACATTTCTTGTGTTCTTTAGTTGTACCGTTTGTGACTTTGCCTATACCTATCTACATGTACATAAAACCAACCTCAACCAAACTCAACGAGACGACCTTTGCTTTACCGGTTGTGAGACATCGTCGCTCTTTGTCACATGGTCGCGCGTTATGTGAATTACAACATATCCGGCTGTTAGGGAAAGCTGGAAGCCTGAGCCTAAGCCTAGGCCGAAGCGTAGGCCTAAGCCTAAGTCTAAGCCCAATCACAAGCCTGAGCCTAAACCCGAGCTAGTTGAAAATACGCGCGACCAAGTCAAAACGCGCGACGATGTCCCCGGACCTGCTTTACCCACAAAGAAGTCCAATGCAACAGAACTCCTTTTTAAACACACACGTCGTGTAATGTTCATCTGATTCGTTCTTGAACGTCCAAACAACTTTTTTCGCTCGGCGTACGCTGGGTTGTCGTCATCTTTCAACGTGTCGAACTTGTTGGGATCGACCAAGAACTTCATGCCCGGCTCGTTCAGCCCTTCCAGTTCTTGAGCGCTGGTCAGTACGGCAGTGTTAATCCAGCTTTTGTACGCATGCAAACCGGCACGTTTGGTCAGGAGCATGTTGTTGGCTCGGACCTCAATTTTCATGATTTTTATTAGTTGGCAAAACTGGAGCTTAACCGTCCGCATACCTCAATGTCTGACCACATGGCTGGCCCAAAGTTTGAGCATGGCGCGACCTCTGCCTTGTCGTCAAGCGGAGTGGAATCGCCAATGACGATTTTCACAGAAATCTCCAGATAAAACTGTGGTCCAGTGAACAGAGTAGAACTGGCACTGATTTCGAATACGATCGCTGAATTGGCCGAGTACTGGCTAACGGGAAGCACGTACTGAGGGTACTGATTGACAACTGCTGCTTGAACTGCTTCACGTGAGAACGAGTTCAGTTCCGCCACAGGCTGCGTGACAGCCGGTTCTTCCTGGACACCCTTGGTGCGTTTCTTTGGAGGCATTGTTATACCAGGGGATTGTCGATGGCGACTCGTTCTTGATACTTTGATTATTTTGGCTTTGGTTTCGGCTTTGGCTTTGCTTTCTTCTTGTTGCCTTTTGGTTTTGTAAACTGAATTGTCTCGTAGTTTCGAAAATTGCCAGCGATTGCACGAGAATATCCCAAATCAACGGGATTAGTCAACGGGGCTGCGTTTGCTTGATCAATTTGCGCGGAGAGCGCTTTTTCAACTTGCTTGGTGAATTTACGTTGAACAGACGATTTCGAACTATCCATATTCGTTGTTTATTACAAGGGCAAAGTCAGATTCTGTCGACATTGTAGCATCAAGATACAGGCAAAGCGACCAGACGCATCCAGAGAAAATGTTGCGAAATCTGAATTGAGTAAAACCATTTCAATATGGTGCAATCTGTTTACATAGAGTGGCACTTTAAAGGATGGTTGAATTCTACCTGAATCCTTGCTTCCTTTTTCACTAAATCACTGTCAACTGGCACAACACGAACAATGGGGCGATAATTAGAAACGACAGTGGATGAGGCTGTGACGCCCGGCATGAGAACAAACAATTCATGAAACTCAAGAGCAGATCAGCTGGATAGCTTGCATATGTAAATCCTTTCTCAAAGCTTACGTCCCTGGGTGCGAACAATCAAGCAGAATCACCATGTCAATCAACATCGCTCAACTGGAGTCGATGAAAGACCACCCGTTTCACCATGCGACAATATTTTTTCGCATTGCTTTTCTCTTTCGGCACTGCTTTTTTCGCATGCTTTTACGCCGCGCTGCTGCTTCACGTCGCTTCCGTCACACAAGCTGATCGCATACATCCACCCAATGGACTTAAAACTTTCTTCCACATAACAAAATTTTGCAGAGGCTGAAATAAAAGTCGTCAAAAACATTCTGCTTCCGAGACAAGTTCTTCAAAGCAGTCACTTCGAGGAGGTATTTTCCGAAACAAAACACGATTGTGTCACACGCTTCAGCGAAAACACGCACTAACGTCCGCAAGATAAGCACACAATAACCTTGGTTTCAAACATGTTTGTAAGTGGGCACCAGTTTCAAACACCTGGGTGCGACGTGGCTGTGACGAGCAAAGCCAGCACGTTACTTGGCGACCGGACCAATTGTGTACACAGCGAAGTTACAATGCGAACCAGGTCGAAATAATCAGGGCTAAAATGGCCATACGCAACCGTTTAGCACCCGTGCTTTGTGCTGTCGCCATAATCTGTGTTTATGAGTGGCTGTTTGGCCATAGAAATTCAACATCGAATTACAATTATTGCATTCATCAATCTGAGACGGTAACTCTGACTGAACAAGAGCCAAATGATGATAAAGTCGTACAGATTTCGACCAAATACCCTGATCGAGCAAACGGGATTGTTTACCGTCCTCCCCGTTTCATTTATCACGCGCTGCACAAAACGGGCAGCGAAGCCACACGATTTCAGTTGTATAAATTCTGCGGTGTTAATCAAATTGATTGTTTGATCTTCGGGTTGGTTTTGATCACAATTAATCCATTGTCGAAATGTCTTTTAAGTGAACATGTATATAAAGTCGACTACTTCAGGCAATGCTACTTAACGGGTCGCACCACAATCCAGTGCTTCTTTCGTGCGTCATTCGAACACAATCGCACGCAATTGGGCGTCGAATACGGCACTTTCACCGGTGTGCGCATGAAACATTGCTGTCCGCTGGCATTCAACAAGAAATGGCATGGTATAAAAATATCAATCGTATTTTTTGTGTTTTGTCCGTAGCATATTTTGTAATCGGAATCGATCGTTCAAAAGATTCACCACCAATAGGCTCACTATGGAAACAGATCGTACGATAATCGTCTGTAGGCAGACTTACCAATCTCACCAATTTTGACCACTGTAAAAAATGCGAGCTTCAGGCGTCGTCGACCACCTGACCATGTCCGATGCGGATAATCAGCGATTCATGAGTGATCAATTCGGTGATCCAGCTGATCGATCGGTTGTGCGATTCACAATCGTCAGAGAGCCACTCGCACAATTCATGTCCTACTACGAATATATGACCGGAATATTCTATCTGTGGAATCAGGAGGAGCGCGATCTCATGTGAGTCGAACTAAACCAATATCAAACTTGGTGATCTGGTCAGGCCCGATAGGATCCACCGGCGTCACTTGACTTTTTTATGTTATGTAACTCGACATTGAGACTAACTGGTGCTGTTTTGACCGGTGTAAAAGCTGTTTTGTTACAGCTCTGGTCTGGAAACAATATCGAACGTTCGGTTACCAGTAGAAATAGAAGCAGGCAATTTCTTTAACCGATAGACATGATAACAAGTGCAAGGCCACTGTACTATACTGCGGTTTGTTGGTTACTTTTAGGCATATGTAGCTCCGTTAAGAAGTCCTGAACAAAATGGCCACCAAGAAAGAGCCAGGCGGTTCACCCGACAAATACACACAATTGTCTTGAACAACTTCCAGACAGAAACTGTCCAAAACGGATCGTGCCAAGCTGTTACGACCCAATCAAGGCTTGAGTCGACTGCCCCCGGTGGACAAATTGATAGGGAAATTCTACGAAATCGCCACCAACGCAATCAAAGGGCCACCGACTGAGCGTGAATGGAGATTGTACAACATTTTGACGAACTCACAATCGAAGGAATTAGGCTGGGTGCAGGCGGGCTTGAATGCGAGTCATGATGAGGTGGGTATATATCCCCAGCTGTATTTGGTTGAAGTTTTGTTTTCTGAGTTTTCGAATTTCTGTTTTCGAGCGCTTGCTGTATTATGCAACTCAGATGCGTACCACTAATTGACTGATGAAATCTTAACGATTTCTTATCAGCTACAGTTGAAACATTTCATGATCAAACAGAACGAACTGTGAGTATACATGGGAGAACTCTTTCCAAAGATACGAAACCAACGAAATGTTCATTCGCAAACCGCATACACATTTTGGTTTCACTAACTGAGTGACTTTGGCTTCAACTCACTTGGTCATCTGGTGCATCAGCACTGCCGACGACCTGAGTCCCAACGCCCGCCTCAAAACGGGCCAGTCGAAAACACGCTGCGTGTGCGTAGCAACACGCAACCCCACTAACCAAACGAACACCAGTGGGTATGCACCCATAAAGTTTCTTGCTCATCCAGGTGCTAAAGTACCTGTCTGCGCTGCATGCGGTGGGGGTGACGGACAAAATGGACATCACCTGGCGCTTGTTCAAGAGGGCGTTGGGCTTGGCGCCGAATGATGGCACGATATTCAATATGGAACGAACGGTTTAATTGTTTTTTTGATATTTTTTTTGTTTTCAGAGCCCCAAAGGTGTAGGTAGCTGGCAGTCCCAGAATCCGGTTGGTATATTTATCGACGTTTTTCATTATGTTACCATACATAAATGATCCAAGCTGGTCCGTTTGAGAAGACTGCTAAACCCATTCTGATGTATTCACACTGTTACGATGCCGTGGGCATCACTTGTGTGTGATTTCAGATTTACACCCAACACAAAATGACGCAAAAATATTTCAAACCCAGGTGCACCCGAAATCCAATTCTAAAGTCTACCGAATGAAGCCCAAGACCAAAGAGCAACTGCGCTACATCCAACGTTACGATATCGCGCTGTATGAACGAGCCAAAGACATGTTTATCAAGAAATGTGTTGCAGAAAAATTGGCTACCAATACGGCTTGCACTTCCGGCTTGACAGCTGGAACGGACATAACGGCTATGCTGCGGCCGATCACCAAAAATAAATAAATTCGGCTAAAATTCCGTTTTTGCTTTTTTGTGTCATCCACTACTCATAGAACTTGTTGTTGCCCATCAAAATGAACAAAATCGGCAAACAGAAGCAAATCAAAGATGTCATGCCATGAAGGGAGCAGCATATTTTATTCGAATATCGATTAAAAAATAATAAAATATGCATTTTTGTTCAGTACACATTTCGATAGCACAAAACAACGGAACGCCTATACGCAGATGAGCAACAAAAACGTCGCAGAAACGTTCAAATATTTTTAACAAAAAAATGGAATTTTCATTCTCAGACTAGCAAGTTGTAGCGACACATTGGATAATTCTTATGAATAAAAATACTAAAAATTATGTGCTCAGTTAAACGAAAGATAACACAGAATTATCGACTGGCTTGAATACGCTGTCATAACTTTTCATGAAATTAAAAACAACATAGTTAAAGTTCCGTTTAAAATTGCGCTGGTTGCCAAATATAGGATTTGTCGATGCAGACGTTAAAACAACTTAGATTGCAGTTTACCGACACTCTGTTAGCCGGAAAAAATTCGCTTTGGTCAAAGTGAAATGTGAAATTCGGTAAAGGGAAGGTCTTTGGGGTTTAAAATGCTGTTACTGAGTAGAATGTTTGAATTTGGAATGCATGAGGAATGAGACCAGGGCAAGGAAAACATCATAGTTATCAGTCAGGATAGAAATCTAAAACAAAATTTAAAAAATGGAGTCTTGCAAAAAAATACAATGGGTGGAATTCAGAAAACAAAGTCAAGCTCACCGTCAAGCTCAACGTCAAAGTTCAAAGTCAGATGTTTCGGCGTCACGCTGGCTCGTGCAGCTGACGCAATTTTCTAAACGAAGGGTCAACTTTGACGCATTATTGTGCAAGACTGGATGCTTATCTAGCCAAAATATTATTATAGGGATGTAACAGAAGCGTTTCGTGAGAGTATTTCTGAGTTTCATGAATTTCTGAAAAGAGGCAAAGAAATGAACAGACGATCACCAACGGAGGTGCAAAAACTTTTGACTGCGGTCAATGATCGCCACATTATTTCAATACCATTAGTCAGAAATTATCATAACTCAGAAATAAACTTCTGAAACGCTTGTGCTACGTCCTTAAAATAACAGTATCCCGAGAAACGCATCCAATCATGCACTATAATGCGTCAAAGTTTGGCCCTTCGTTTAGAAAATTGCGTCAGCTGCACGAGCCAGCGTGACGCCGAAACATCTGACTTTAAACTTTGACGTTGAGCTTGACGGTGAGCTTGACTTTGTTATTTGTGAACAAATTCCAGCCAATGTATAGCGAGCCGTAAATTCACAATAGGACACGGCTCTAGGACAATTCACAACATGGCTATGGTACACAAATATATAAAGTATCACAATGCTCAATGTGCTGTTTTGTGCGTGTAGAAAACGCGTCGAACGCGAAGAAAAGATTGCAGTAATATTGCTGAGGATAAAAATCATTGAATACCACAAAATGATAAATTGTCTTAGCTTCCACGAAATTTTGTAAACATGAAAGAGACTTGGAAATAAAAAATGAAAAAAACAATAGCGGTAGGCAGAGCAGGTCCGTATTTAGGAAACAATCGCACGGCATGTACTACACTAGGTAAGTGCAGTTCATGTTTCATACCCGGTCCGTCTTACCCACAACCGAGAATGCCAGATATCGCTGTTGTTGTTGCTGTACTTGCGCTTGTGATTGCGGTTGTAACTGCGATTGCATCATAGCAGTGGGTTGTTGCGGTGTTGTCGGTTGACTGCGCGACGGTGGAGAGAATACGGCCTGTTGTTGTTGTTGTTGTTGACTGTGTATGGATTGATTGGACGATTGCTGATTATTGATCGATTGATTCACTGACTGCGTTGATTGACTTGTGCCACCACCCGACTGAGAATACATGGCGAATTGATTGCTCGCTGACGCTGACCCTCCAATGCCCATCGGGAGGACAGGCCCGGCACCGACAGGGGTCACATGTGCACTGCCCGGAGTCACCACCACACCCACGCCTGCGGTTGCCGTGTTTCGCCGGACGGGGGCCGGTGATTTGGGACTAATCATACTGAATGCCATTGGGTTACGGTCGGTGGTCGCTGAGGCCGAATGGCGATAGTCGATACCCGACGCCGTCGCAGTACAGCCACCGGTGCTGTTGTTACACTCGCTGGTCTGCAAATTTATGGATGCATTTGCTATCATTTGCGTCATTTGAGCAAAGTTGGTGTCTTTTACATGGGGATTTCTGTCAAACTCTAACGTCACTGAGGCTAAATGTCGATTATTCTTCCCAACTGACAACCACCCACACATGACTCCAAAACAGAAGCAGACCCTGTTTACGTATAAATTTTTGAAATCGGACAGGTTGGTTTTTCACTGGGCCCTATGCCGAGTTTTGTGTCCGATGTGATATCGTCCCCAACAAAATTGCTCTACCATCAGATCAAGATCTATGCAAGCTCAGAAAACGACAACAAAATAATTTAAAAAAACAAGTTACAAGTGCACCCACCTGACTGTTGGCGTGTGGCACAAAGCATGATTGTGTGTCCGTATCAGAATTAGCACTGGACACCGACGAATCACTTAGACGACGCGGGCGCACCATTTGCACCTGCTGGCATTTACAGTCAAGTTTTGTATTTAAATCACGATAATTACGTTACATTACTTTTTTACGTTTCACATTTTTTGATTACCTGTGCCTCACGCACCGCCCTTCGCTCGTTGATTCGATCGCGTTGTGACGCCTGCAATATCGCCGTCAGATGATCGGCCAAACGGCGGAATCGCCGAACCGGACCTATGGATATATTTTTAATTTTAGTTTTTCTTTGAAAGATAAAAGCAAATAATGATTTGCTTATTAATCCAACCCGCCAGTAACGTGAACTGTACGACATAGGTGGGCGCCTCGCCAACTGTTTGTGCGATCTGAGGACTCAGCACGATATCGACCTGTATTTTCAGGAAGCACTGTACGATTTGTATATTGATAGCAACACGAGGGACTGAACTGCCTTATATTTTTTAACAATACGACTCAATTTCGTTGCGAGATTCTGACCTGCATGCGCACGCCACGCGAGAACACACTGCCGCCGGCCGTTGGTCCGCGTTTGTACTCGACCCGGAAACTATTCTGTCCGACGACGCTGTGACTCAGCTCGTGGATCTTAAAGAAAAAATCGATTTTTTTGGAAATGTTTCATGCTAAAGATTCAAAAAACAAATGGCCAAAACCGTCAGAAAGGCGCGTATGAGTTCGGCTTTGATCGCGTTCAGTGATCGGCCCTGTACGGGCACCACGTGGCAGTCATCTCGCTCGACGCTGTTCGAACTTGTGAGGCTGCCGAACCACGATTTCTTCACCAAACTGCAAATTCAACATTAATGATAAAAAGTGATGGTTTATATTTTGTAGAAGATGCGAAAAGCGCTTTCAGTGCGCTGCCGACGGACATGACAACCGCCGTGAAAGCAAAGTTGTTGCTTTCCATTATGACTGTCTTCCCTTCATCACTGGGCAGCACAATTTTTGGTTACTGTTGGGACTGTACCTACAGTACCGGGTGCAATTCTGGGCTGAAAGTTGAAGTCAACTTCAACTTTCAGCCTAGAATTGCACCCGGAACTGTAGGGCAAGGATCAAGTTGTCGATAGTAGTAAAGGGTGTCCAAACCTGGTTCGCATAGGTCGTTATAAGAGGACCAAACTGCACTTAATGGAGCAACAAGCATGCATTGCCACCCAGCTGTCCCCAACAGCGTTTCAAAGCGACTCACTCGCTCGTGTCCAATATACTGCTATCTTCAGAGTCGGACTCTCCTCCGCTCATCTTCCTTCTGTGGAATCGCGGTGTGCCAAGGAAGCTATTCTTAATGCTGTTGGTGAGCTTGGTGCGCCATTGCGTCGTCTGTGGGATAAAGTTTATAATTTTGAAATTTGATTTATTTAAATTTTGAGAAACTTCAAGTTTCCTCAAAATGTCAAACCATCTACAGTATACCTGTCCTGTCATCGGGCTGGGCGGGGGCATCTGGGACGTGGGCCGTTGACTGTAGGGTGGAGGCTGACTGGATGGCTGCGCTTGTTGTTGTGCGTTCACGCCCGCTGCACTGTGGCCAATTGGCTGGAAGGGGATAAGCAAGTGATGTTTCATCAAAGGTACACGCTAGTGGAGTTGACTACACGGTGCGTTGGAATGGGGCGATGGAACTATTCAGTTAATTGAGTCAGACGTTTGGTGCAGCAGGAGGTCGCCAGTGCGAGTGACACGCGCAATGAACATCGAAAAAATAGTCTTTGTTGGACTGTTGGACTGCGTCATCAGGTAGGCTTTGTACTCGTCTGGGAGAATGGCTTACGAGCAGTTCAAATTTACGAAACAACGGTGTTTCAGAAGTGGATAGCATGGTCTATTCAGGTTCTCTGCTGATCAAAAGACACTTCCGTCGTGCTGGTCAATTCCTGGCGATCGCCCTGGCCACCTACCGGTCTGTCAGTAGCCTGTGTGTAGTAATGTGATCCGTATCGTTGAGCCCTGGGCGTGGGCGCACCAACATTGTTCATCACGGGGGTGGTGTGCTTGCGCGCGGACATGGGTGACGTGCGGGGACTGCCGTTCGGTGACCCGCCAAGGGACGCGTGACGATTACGACTGCGACCGGCACTGAAATATTTGGATTGGGGTCAAACTTTCAAGTGCATCACAAGTTTTTTTTGAAATTTAGGAAAAAGGAACCAAAATAGACAGATTTTTGTCTCACTTGTAATTCTTCCTCGGATTGATCGGTGAGCCTTCGGTCAGCGCGCCGAAATAGTATCTGAAAGAAAGAACGTTGCTGGGTTTCACTGCGGCTCACTTCATAACCATTCTAACTGTAATAAAAGGCGCTTCCAGTAAAATAAATAAATAAATAATAAGAAGGTGGTTTGACAAAACCAACCTATTATTCCTGGCCTGATCAGTGCGTTTTCTGGGCGGATCAAACGAGTTGGTGATTCCCCTCAGCATCACCTCCGTTTCGTCCTCATGCGCCGGCCGTCGGCGTTTTCGGTCCATCAACATAAAATACACCATTTTCTCCGTATTGTGTCTGCAAAAGAAATGATGAATTTGAAAAACTGACAAAAACGTTCAGTCTACACTGATGAGTGACCAGTGCACGTTCTTGATGTTGGAGGATCCTTATGTTTCACGCCAGAATGACTTGACCTGCCGTTGAAACTGCTTTAAATCATTTGACTGCCCCGACAGATCAGGGAATCACAAGAAAACAAACTTATTCATGTATCCAAGAAAAACATTGGGCAACATATTCAAAACAATCGCATTGTAAATAAATTTTATTTCAAAGATTGTCTTACAGAATGGAAGTGAGCTGTGTGTCAGGGCCTTTGTCTGGCCTCTTTTTACAGTGATATCGGGTGGCAATATGAAACAGTACTAACACCATAGACACAAAATCAATCAAAATTTTACTGACTTTGGATTGAGCAGTGCGCGAATCAGCTTCTCTTTGTCCTTAAAACATCCCAGACTGTTCATGTGCCTGAATACATCGGGATCAATGTTCTCCTCCGATGGAATCACATGCGTTTGCACCACGGAGCCCATTGGGAGTTCGAGCTCCGGTTCGGATTTGGAAGAACCCAGCACCCACGGGTGACGGAATACGTCCGCCAGCTGCAAAATGAATCATTTGTGTGTTTTGTTCGAGGGAAACATTCCAATATTTTGTCCATCGTGTCTGCGTTTTCCTGGATATACGAACACCCCTGCCCTCCGACGGCATTGTATAACTAACTCCGTGGTATGACCGATTTACCAATTGAGACCAAACATCCCAATAAAGAGAGCAGAGATTCACAGAGCAGGACATCGTGCCCGCAAAAACATTATATAAAATGCCCGTCGGAAAGGACAGCACCTTGATCGTCAAGTCAGCCAACATGTCAGTGTTGGTAAATCACCGTGACGTCAGCGGTGCACCCGGACCGGGAAGCAGAATGTTTGAATGATTTCGAAAATCCCCAACCCATCAACTAACATTTACACGTTTGTTTGAGTCGACTTCAATCATGCCGCGTAGCAAATTCTGGCAGTCCGGCGGCACAAAATGTGGAATGTGGAAAACGCCCTTTTTGACTTTTTCGAGCAGATTTCGCAAATTGTCGTCGTCAAACGGCAATGCTCCCTGATTTGTGACATTTTCTGTTTTTTTAGTTTTTACATTTTATTAAACTTTACGTTTTATCTTACCACGAGCAGGGCGTATAAGATCACTCCGCAGCTCCACACGTCCGCTCGTCGGCCGTCGTATTTCTCGCCCTGAAAATCAGGGAAAATATGAACTTTTCACAATACCAACAGAACTGCAATTTGGCGATCGAGTTTTCTCGGTTATGAGATCTTTATCAGTGAAGAAAGTTCTTTCGAGGTTTGCAAATGTGCCACAAAACTTGGAACAAGACACAAACACAAAATCAAATACCACGTACCCTGATCACTTCGGGACAAGCATAATGAGGCGATCCACAACTAGTTTCCAACATTGAGCCATCAACCTGGAGTGACGCCATGCCGAAATCTGCCACTTTTATGTTGTTGCGTTCGTCCAACAACAGATTCTCCGGTTTCAGATCTCGATGGCTGAAATTTTATGTTTCATCAGTTGTTTCAAAGATCAGATGATCATTGATATAGCTGACTGAACCATCCACTCTTCAATAAGAATGATAACAAAACAGTCACACACGCTTTTACTCTACAGAGTATTGTGGTGAACGATTACATATTGTATTTGTTGTGACCCGGTCCAGTAAAATGTTTCAGGCACGGCGGGTGAGGCCTTCAACATCACCAAAAATGCAGCAGAACAAAACCAACCAGATATTATGCGCATGACAGAAATCCAGCGCTGAGATAATCTGGCGGAAGAACTTTCGGGCCTCTTTCGGGGTCAGACGGCCTTTTTTGACCAAGTAGTCGAATAATTCACCACCGCTGACGTGCTCGAGAACAAGATAACTGAAACATTAATTGACCTAGGGGCCTTTTACCATCAAAAATTTTTGTGTCGAGTGTTTATACACTTTTTAGTTTTGCATAAAGCCATAAAAATCACTCACAGGTATTTCTTATTTTCATAGACATCATACAGATGCAGCACGTGGGGATGCTCGATCAGCTTCATGATTGCGATCTCGCGTTCAACCTGAAAAATCAGGGTTACTTTCAAGTCCGAATATTTTGTTCCAATGTTCTAGCCGCGATTCTATTCCCATTTCACAAATTTCCGTGACCATTTATTGCCATCGATCCCCATCACGTGCATATATTTTACGGATCATTGTTACAACAAGCAAAAAGACATGACAAGCCGAAATAGTCACGCGCGCGCCCAAGAGAACGGAAGAGAAAGGAAGCGAACTTTGATTCGATCTGGGTGTTCTTCGTGCACCAAGCGGGTCTCTGTATTTTGGTTCTCAAAGGTTCATGTCCCCTATCATATCTTCACCAGATCCCAACTCAAAATTGACAAAGCCCGGCAGAAACACTCCGCTAATATCTCCAGATTTGGCTGCTGTGTGTCAAACTAGCGGCGCAAGTCATTATTTTCGTTCGTCTTGCTCAATGTGGTGGCACGGAGTCTCAAATGCTGCAAAACAACCAACGGAACGGTCTGTTTTATTACTGCGTGTGCTCTGAGTGTGTGGCGGATTGGTTAATCGTTCTCGGTGCTCCCATGCTCTTTTGTGTTGGACTGAAAATTTCGATTATTTTTAGCTCTTCGATGCAACTGCTGCTGTGTTTTCTATTTCATTCTCGACAGATGGAAACTTTCTCATTTGTTGCAACGTAGCAATTGTAAGGCAGATTTGAATGCTGAAATTTTAATCACAACTTTTGCCTATATTCACCAAAATTCGGCTTATCATATGGGATCACGGAAACGTGAAAATGCGGCTGTGTAACAACAACGGGACATCAAAGATTGTGTGTTCCGATAGCAGCGTTTATCCAAGAACGACCATCTTCCCCGCATGACACAAACAACTCGTCTGAAACCAAGACCGTTTCATAGTTGTTTTTGCGCTTTTTCTGGACCGATCGCATGTCTGGCCTGGACAAGTTTAGCATGCGTAAAACCGTGGTTCCTGTTTTTTTTAAAGTCCCGGCAAAAAAACGTATTGCGTGTTTCGGGTAAATGATCCACGAGAGTGCGGCTGGCGTCAAGCGAAAGAAAGTTGAAGGCAGAGATAGATTTTCGGCCTCCTTGCAAGGCGCATCGCACGAAATAATGGTCGTCGGTCCGTCCCGTCCACATGACGTGGATGGATCGAAAAACGTGTGTTTCTCAAAAACTTTCATCCGCTATGAAAAAGTGAGTATACATACCATGTGCCGTATTATATTTATTGCTGGGTCTTGCTGTATATGATGCATCGGTGATGGATGTGTGTTTTCGCTCGATTTTGCCTGCCTTTCGGTTTGGAAACTGAGTACCAAAACCAGACCAGTACCGGAACCGGAACTCGGAACCGATAAGAGCACATCTGGACTTCCGCGTGGCTCGGTGTCACATTGGTATGTTCCATGTCATTTATGTGATGGACCTTACCATTCATATGGACGGACATCAGAAAAACACCTACACAATCGCAATATGGTGAGGGTACAGGCTTGCATGAGAAGCATCGAACTTTAGATGACTGTGTACAAGTATTGCGAATTACCATATGTATGTACTTGGACACATCGCACGACCATTCGTGGTGGCCAACCGGGATACGATACACCTTTGCAAAGTATATACAGTTCCGGGTGCAATTCTAGGCTGAAAGTTGAAGTCGCGTGCACGTGACTTCCTGGTACTAAAAGATAGGCAGCGCACGTCAGCGCACGCGCAAAACTTCGCGTGCACGCGAAGTTACTTCGACTTTTGCCTTGTACTTTGCACTGTTTCGCACTCGCGCGCACGCTGCTTCAACTTTCAGCCCAGAATTGCACCCGGTACTGTATATATTGATGCGATATACTTAGGACGGCAATTACACAGACCACCTCAACCGTTTGCTTAATTAATGCATGGTCGAATGGAACTTTTCATGACATTAGTCTTACATACAGTGCCGGAACCATTTTGTATAGCGGTTCCTGCTAGTCAGGCTCTGTATGTTTGGTATACCTTACTCACCGGTAGGTGCAAAAATGCTGCCAACTACAGTACATGTGTCTTTTAGCATGGGGAAATGAAACATCCGTTGACGTGTGAAACAAAATTTTCTTCTGTACGCCCCTCCAAACAGTCTTAAAACAGCCGAACCCTGAGGGCAGTTTTATAAGCGAGAATTTGTTCTTGTGCAAATCAAATGCAGCGGGGCCGCAGCAGCTCTTGAAAGCAAAAGCGCAGAAAGTCGAATTATGAAACATCACACAAACGGACCTTTTGCAGCACCGACTCGGACAGTTTCTCCTTGTTGACAATCTTGATCGCCACTTTTCGACCCGTGATACAGTGGATACCCATCTTGACCAAACCTGAAAAATCAGGGTGTGAGATTGAGGTCGTGGATTTCTCTCTCGCTTCATTGTATACACACAGGTCCCCCCCGTTCGAAAGCAGTGTTCGGTTGCTGTATACAGTTCATAACTTTGCTGAATTATTACCCAAGTAGTTGCACGGCATTACGCCCAGGCTCGCTCATGAAATTTTAATATTTAAACACCTAAAGACTCTGTCCCACACGTTAAGCACCATAGATTCATTACATGCCCATACACTGGACAGCCAGGAAAATCACGCTAATTTCGGCGCTTTTGGGTGGGCTTCTGTTTCAGAATGCCTTGGGTCCCTGCATGTGCATACGAGGCTTCATTTTGTCAGCCACATACAAGGTGACGCGGAAGTGTCTTCTCATCTTGGGTATACCAGTGAATGGACACTTCCCGAGCACCTTATAAAAATGCAGGCGCCTGCGGGCTTCCTGTTATGTCACGTCGCCGCTGGCGCTATTATTACTCGTGGCTCATAGGTCTTGGATATTTTTGGACGAGGAGACATATTACTGCCCAAAAGGCATGGCAGCATGTCCAATGCACATATGCGCACCATGAATGCCAAAGCATGTTGTATGCAATATGCAGTGTGTTTATGCCCATTCTGGCTCAGTCAAGAGCGCTAATATATTGGTTACACACTGGTTTACGCGTGCGCACAAATGGGTGTCGGGTACCCCTCATTATACTGGGTCTATGAATACCGACCTATTTCGGGACCCAACAATGTACGAGGTTGATTGGTGCCAGCCAATACACGGGTGCTGTTTTGTCATTGCAGCCAAATAACCGTGGCTCGTTTGACATATTGCGTGCCTTTGGATTGGTTTGGACCTGACTGGCCCACCTTATCACATTTTGAAGACTGCACTTACTTTCGGCCTATGACGTGCCCTTTTGTTGAACTTGGCTGGCCCATTTCAAGTACTGGATTTCGATTAAGAACGTGTACTGCGAAAAATGTCGGGCTTTAGAAGGGATCATGAAGAGCTAATCGTGCAAAAGCATAAAAACGCCAAAAACACACTTTCATTAGCCACAGACTGCGCTAATCCCCGCACTCAAATCCCCAAGAAAGTACATGTGCATGTGTGCCTCACGTGTGGTACAATTTCAAACCATTTTGTGCAACACCCATTTGGATTCCAGTTGCGGGTCAGCTTTGGTGGAAATAATCACGTGAACGCAGTCGATGTCACACATAAAGCACAGCACACCATCACACAATACATTATGCTTGGGTGTAGCTGAGTCACTGGTCTCTATCGTGTGATAACATTGAGTTGGGTTTTGTTTGAGATAAATTATAGACCATAGACAGACGCATGTAGTGCTACTACCAGAAGCCACCCGGTATGTTGACAGCTATGCATCGCTCATGGGAACATAGACATTTACATCTCAGCTTTCAATGCAAACGCTATAATTTAGCGCTGCTCCTATACCACTGCGTGACACGTGTACAAACCCCGAAATTTTAACACGCACGAACCCCACTCTGCCCAGGATCGAATTTGAGAATTCAAATTCTGTTGGGTCGCATCGCAACGCATGATTGTGAAAGCATGGGAGCAAAAACTAGTAAGTAATTATTGTGAAATTTCACAGTTGTGCTAGTAATTGCAAAATTTGTGACTAAGCCAAGAGTTATACGCCCACTCTAATCCACCAAGCTTTAGTTGTCTTAACACCAGGAATACACGCCTACTCTAAGCCGCCAAGCTACCGGCTGGGAACTTCCCATGTATGTTGGGTGCACCTTCTGGCAAAGAGTCAATGGATCAGAAGTCGTTAACTAAGCGACAACAACTAGAGACACATTATAACCTGACAGCAAAATTCACTTTGTCTAGCGCCTGGACACGGTAATAGTGTCTGGTCGCGATAAAGCTTTTTCCGGTGCGGTCGGTGACTCATTGCAGCAACATGCGCAGTGCTGCGAATGTAATGGTGTGACCGTGTTTCAACACGATTGCAACACGGGTTCAGGGGTGGTGCAGGTAAAGTGTATGGGGTTGGGGCCTGATGTTCAGGCCTGAGCCTGAGCTCCAGACAAAAACATGGTTTGGGATACTTCGACACAGACCAGCAACAGACAGGGGACATTTTGGGATGCTTCGTCGCAGTATCCTACCTTCTGTATGTAGGTACATATGTATCGTGCATGTGTAGGTTTCTTTTCTTCTCCACTGGCGACAGGAAAACACTTGACACCTTTCTAGCTTATGGGTCATATAAAACTTGATGACCGAATATCGGATCAGATCTGCCCAGGTGCCAATTGGCAGGCATTGACGTCGGGGTAATCCGGTCCGATCAGATTTGATAAAGGGGCCGTGCTATCCCTCCTCCCTCCACACCCACTAACTAACCAGTTTGTCCCTTGCCCAACGTCTTCTCAATCTTGTACGGTCCACAGTACTGTGAAACATCACTGCCGCCTCCGCCACGTTGGTTGACTTCGTTGCTCATTCTAACGATAAGCGCCTCTATTGATTGCCGGTCGAGATATTGGGCGTTATTTGATTGGTTGGCGTTGATTGATTGCTGATTGTTGGCTTGATGCCAGGGAATTATCGTTTGATTGGGAGTATTGTGTTGATGGATCGACTGCGATTCCTGCTGTTTGTCAATCAATCGATTGATGTCGGATAGGACGTCCTTGAGCGCATCGAACATAACACTGTGGTGATGGCGTCAACCCAGCATGCTGATGTTTCAACGGGATGATCGTAATATATTGTTGTTGTTGCTGGCTGGATGGCCACGACATGCAGACACACCCGCACAAAGTGATTATGGTGTGGTTTTGTTCGTTTTAGTGTTTTCCTTTTGAGCGGGAATCTGCTTGCTTTTTGTCGAATGAGCAAAAACGAAAATCACATTTCCAGTGGCGTGGCGCTCGGTGCTCTGCGCTACTCACAAAGACCGCTCACAGTCGGGATAACAAGAACAACGGACAAAAAGTTTCAACCGGAACTATTATACTGCGGCTGGAGGGAAACGTGTGTGTGTGCTCCGACGAGCTTGTGACGTTTTGACACGCACGCACACGCAAAGGCGCAATCGCGGGCACTCACAAACAAGTTCTTCTTCCAAGTCTTGGAGCTAGAAGATGGTCTCTTTTTTCTGCTGCTGCGTTGTCTTTTTGTCTTTTGCTGCTCAAGTTGATATTGTTTCGTTTATGATGCCATCTCCCTCCCGGCATCGGGCTAGTGTGTGCGCAGCATGGACACAAATCTGTGCCTGACTGTTGTGTGGGGCTGAAAATAATGTATTTTTGTCAAACACGAATGTTCAGAAAAATAATGTGTAGAACATTGCCAAAAACAAGCTCAGAAACTCAGTGGCAGCAGGTCGGGATAGTGGAATGAGTGTTCACTTCAGCGCATTACTTCCACACCATTAGCGCACAACAGAACAGATTACAAGCGCGCAACATAACGGTTGAGACCGCCACGATGGTGCCAGATACGCATAAACAAGCGAGAGCAAACCAAAAACAGCCTTTGGCCTATGGTTACACCCGTCGTTCATGACTGAGTCGCGCCTCTAACTTTGCTGGAACTCTAACTTTGGGCTTGGCTGGCTATAGCTGAGTGGTACGTGCATCTATCCTGTCCTACTGGCCACAGAGACTGCATGCATGCACGCACTTTTGTGTCGGTGTGAGTCTGCGAAACTACCAAATAACAACATGAAAACTTTTGCGCTCTCGCTCCTTCAGAGACCCGTAAAAGCAGCCATGTACCGCCGCCGCAGAGGCCCGCGCGCGCAAGGCCAGCTTGCAACGCGCGCGCGCAGCTGAATACGAAAATATACACAAGCACACACTTGTGTAGGTATGTAAGCTACATCTGTACCATAGATGTGCATGTGCAGCTATAGGGTAGACATTGTCACAAACGAGTGTGTAGGCTTCCTGAGTTCGCTTGCTAGCAGCTTTCCAGCATGCAGCACTAGGTAGGCCGCCCTCAGACAAACGCGAAAAGCGAAAAGCAAAACGTTTTTCAGCGTAGTCATCATCCACAGCGCACGCCAAACAGCCTCTGAAACATTTTGTTTGAGCATCACTGTGGTTTAGGCCCGTGGTTAAGGAGTTGCTGTTGTGCTGAACTTTTCGCATTTCGCTTTTCGCGTTTGTCTGAGTGCGGCCGTACCGATACATCCATATACACCACTGCTGTGTGACGGGGCCTGTGGAGAGAACGGGGACACAGAGACTCAGACACCAACTAAACGAGCGAGCCAGCCAGCCATTCTGTACAAAACTAGAACTCACTCAAGGCAACACACGCACTCTCATGCTGCAGGCTGCCTGCGTCCTGCACGTAAAGCCATGCATGTGCATGTAAACCATGTGAGCCACAGCGGCTAGTTGCTAATCAATACTCCGTAGGAGCGCTTATTTTGGTCGTCTGTGAGCCTGCGCTTGCACCATACATGGTCATTTGCATGGGTGCCATCCATATGCTTCGTGTTTGGTGCAGGGTACCCGCCAATTGTCCATGTATGGTCTTAACAACAGTACTAGCGCGCTATCAGTCCCACCATGGCTGGGCTGGCTGGCGGCTGCAACGCGCTTGCAGCCGGGTATTACGTTATGGGCCAGCTTGCTTCAAGAGGGACTCTGCTGGACTTGACATATGTGAATTGCATGTGCAGCATTCGGGTGCACATATCTTACAATTAACTCTGGTCTCAGCATCATAGATGCACATTCGGTTGGTACACCATAGAGAGTGGGGGGACCGTGGGGCTGCTTCCTTTGAGCACTTGACGATCCATGAAAGGTTGTTAACAGAGCCGTCTTTAATGCACCGCCGCGCTCCATGTGCTTGCTGATGTCATAAAACCATTTGATTTATGTACTTAAACTATCACCCGACCAATATACCCACTAAGATGGATCTCTCGTATAAATGGAAATTTTGACAGAAATATGCTACTATCAGTTCGAGTATCATGAGCTTGGAAAAAACGGCGAGAGCTTGCGATTCAAATTGCAAACAGCAAATCGTCACAGAAAAAGAGTTTTAATAATAGCATTTATTAAAGGATATTAGGTTTCATGTTCACTGTCTTATTTTTTGAGTCATTTTCACCAGAAGCTGTAGGTCGCAAGTATGTAGGTACTGTATAGTCCAGCCACGAGCTCATGAGACGACTTATTTTGAAGTTGACTTGAACGGATCCAATAATGTTCCGGTTCCACGTATTTCGGAAATGAAAGAAAGAGAAATGCATGTATTTTTTGAAAACATGCTCTCCACCTCGGTGCGTAAATTCCCTTTTGACTCCCAAAACATTTGTATGTTGAACGATGTTGCTGTTCGCGTAAGCACGCAACAAATTGAGGTCAGCCAGCTGGCACTTGTCATCATGTCTCTCGGCCCAATCTCTTTCTTTTGTTTGCGAAAACCCGTGTAACCGGTGCATTTTTGAATCTGGCCAAGCAAGCTTTAAATGAGTCGTCTCATGAGCACGTGGCTGGACTATACAATGGCGTTAATATCAAAATACTGCCTGGCACAGGCTTCATGCAGTGTGGGGACCACTTCCAGGGACGTCAGCAGCCGCAAGGCAAAGTTATACCTGTGCCGTATTGTAAACAACGGGCATGGCTTGCTAACATCCTCTGATACAAGTATCAAAAAAGAAGTGCATGAGTTTTGTTGTGTCCCACGTGCTGATGTGTGCTGACGAAAAAAAACAGAAACACGAGCACATTTGCTGACCTGACTTGTTGATCGGCGCCGAGACAGAGTGAAGATTTCCACTAACACGCCCTCCCCCTGAATAGGCCCTCGGGTGGTCTTATCGGATTAATTCTTTATTGATCACTCAAATGCCAACATTAGAGGTAAAAGCATTCCGTAGAATTAGGGCTCCACAAGGGACCACATACATATCAACAGCAGCTCGATATCCGGTTGGAAAACTCAGGCATTCGTACCTGTGCATATTTCTAATAACGCGATTGCCGCGGGCAGCAAACTTTGGTGCTCAGATCGGATCGGTATGCAATGTATCGGCCTTTGGCACTTGACGTCTTTTGTATTTGGTGGTTTATGGCCCATTGAATCCGTACTCCTGTGACTGCGCCTGACGCCGGCAGTAGGTGGCAGTCAGAAATTTGTAGCTGCGCCCATTCCGTCAGCCCGTCAATAAAGCAACAACCTTGGACGGTAGACAGAGGAACGGGCACATGGACAGGGAGGAACAGGCTCTCACCATCACCCACTTGTCCGTACTATGGATTTGGATTGCTAGCCGGGTGTCAGAAGGGTGTAAACCGCCTTTTTTAATGGTACTGTATATAATGCCAACGTTCTGAGACAGTTACATATCGCAAAGCAAGGCAGATCATAATCCGATCCATCACCAAGTTCGATATTTTCAAACTGCTGCTGCCAAATGACGCCTACTGTGGTTTCTGATTGTATTTCCTCATTTTCTGCCTGTGCAAACGTTATTAGATAACGATGATTTTGTGGTAAAACAACAACCATATTGCGTAACTTGAGCTTTTATTTCATAAAAGTTGAACAAATTATATTACTTTGCACTCCTTCGTGTCGCAAAATAGCGACACCAGCGAGCTCTGTCAACATGTAATAAATATTATTAAAGCTTTGAAAGAATCATATTAACAAGGTACAATCTCATGTGCTGCAGATAATCATCTTTGTTACTTTTTGTTTTCAGAAAGTTTGCATCCGTAATGTAAAATCCCAATGAGAAAAATCAGCTTCTAATGTTGTCGAACTCTGGTAACGGATAACCGCAGTCCGTGTGTGTCTCCCGTGCAGGTGTCTAATCTGGGTATCTATATGTATAATTCTTGCGTTCATTGAGAGATGCGTCGACTGCGATCATCAACGACTTGTGTCGACGACATTAGAATAAGCGAAACGCAATAAGTTTGCAAATGCAAGCGCCTTGCACGCGGACTCTGAAGTTCTATACAGTGCACAAGCCATATGATGAACCCAAAACACAGCGCAGAGAAAATACTTTATCGTTGTTGCAAATCAGCTGCGTGCAACATCAGCCAGCCAACCAATCAAACATCCCTGACGGCCTGTATGAGCTGTGTGAGTGTAGCAGCAAGTGTGGTGGATTGACGCATCAATTTTTTCATCTCTGGCGCAGCCAGTGGTTTGTTCTGTGCGTCCCGGACACAGCCGATGGTGGCGTGGAAGGCGTGCAGACATTCCGTGATCTTCGAGGCCAGCGTCTGTGCACGGAAATATGACGAAGCGTTGGCGATCAGCACCTGGCCCGATTGACACAGCGCGACCGCGCGCGATGCCGACAGTGAGAGACAACCTGCACATCGGAACAACGGGTACGGTATAGGCATACTGTACGTATGTTGTACATACCAGACGAGACCCGTGCCTACGGCCCGGCTACAGCGCCGCGCCCGTGCCGTGCCACCCTCCCTCGAAGACCCGTTTGCATACACAAAGCTACCCGTGAAAATTGACCCGTCCGCACCTCCGAGGGAGGGGGCCACACACATACGTCTTCGTGTTTTAGTAGTATGGATGTCTGATGGGTTGTGGAACGGCCTAGTCACTACCGCTGTCGTGCTTGTCGTTTAGAAGCGATAGATATATGACGCTCCAGACCAGATACACAACCATGTGCCGCCGCATGATAACAACGGCTCACATAGTCCCCCGCCCAGCTGTGACCTGGTCGAGACCCGTCATTTTAGATCACCGCAAAAAATATCACTGAATAGAATGGTGAAACACAGGTTTTGCATCACAATAACAAATAAGGCATACTGTAAATACAGTACACCCAGGTACAGTAACCCACCATCAATAGGTGCCCTCACAGCCATGTCAGTGGTTGCAGTCCGCACCAACATCTTTGCCGTCGCCGCAAATCGTTGTGCGTCCGTCAACAACCTGGTCTTGTGCGCGATGCTCATATCGCTCGCGGCTGGTGCGCGCACTGGGGATCTGCGGATGGGGGTACTTAGCTTACGGTAATGGCACAAAATCGATAATGCGGGTTGTTTTAGCAGGACCAACTATGGATTTGGTCTCCACGTTTGATTAGATAATTATCTGTTTTGGGTTTGTGTGGTTTTTTGAACAGAGTAGTCTTGCAAAAGAAAATAAAGTCATCTTTATTTACAATCGTGAGACCGATTAGAGCACAGTAGAGAACACTGTGGTCCATTCGCCAGACGATAAACCGGTACACCGCTTATATGTGACCAGCAGCAGGACATGAAAGGCAGCAGCGTGCTGCATAATCCACTGCTTGGGTGGGGTCTTTTCACAGATTATTTTTTTAGATAATCGAATACATTTTGACAACACCTCTTGACCATCAGCTGACCAACCCACCTGCTTGGCATGTGCTCTATCGTGTCGCTGAGTTGCACGATCAGCACATCCACCTGCGCCTGTACTTTGGCAAAGTCCATGCTCACACCAGCGTCGAGCACACAACCGTTACCGACCTGTAACTTTCTCTTACTTTTTATGTTTTTTCAAATGCTAAAAGAGAAAAAAGATTTTTTCATTACATATATCTGACCTCACTGGGCACCGAGCTGCTGCTGATGACTGACAGACACGACGAAGTGTCGGGTGACATGGGCGATTCCAGGATTGATTTCAGTGGCGGGGGAGCGAGATTCGTTCTGTACGGGAGCAGGATAAAATGTCACATTCAGTTTGAAACAATTTTTCCATAATTTTTGTATCAATCATGCCACAACTCTAAACAATTAGCAAGACCGAAGAAAAATGTCCCGAATATAATGTACGGAGGAAACAACTTGTCGGGTTGCTGCTTTGAACTTCTTGGAGTTTGAAAAACTAAAAAAACATCGGTGTGTGCATAATATTGTACAAGCATTCACCTATGATTCTGATGTTTCATACGCGGCGATCGTCCCGGACTACCGTAATGCGGGTCGACTGATCGCACCCTGGCGAAGAACTTGCGACGTTCCTTCACTGATGGAGACTTGACGGCGGCAATCCTGTACTCCATGTCGTGACCCTCGGACATTTGCAGCTGTGATGGACGGGGAAAGAAATATACTGACTGTGGTTTGTTCGTTGGGATTTTTACGCTCACTCAGCAAGACACGTGAACAAAAACTGCATTCAAGACTGAAACTTTATGCACTGCGGGCATCAAACTCCATGTGATGATCGTTTCCGTCCGGGTTCCCCGTGACTTGTGGATATTTCGAGGTTTACCAGAGCCACTAATTTCAACCGGCCTAAAAATTTCCCAGATGAAATGAATGAACAGCGTTTACCGCGATTGTACATTTACATATATCAGTAAATCTGAAAATATCCTGGACAAAAACTAAATTGACAAAAGTCTCATCGTTCCAATTTAAATTAGAATTAACAAGCTTGGTGTGTATTCCTGTTTCAGTCTTAATTGAAAAAATAGCCCATTTTCACAAAAAAAGAAGTACAGTTCCTAGGTTATGTACCTCGATAGAGGACACGCCCTGTTCCAGCACCTCCAAACCGCAGTAGTTCTTCAAATTCACCCGCCTGATGTGCGGGGGTGAAAAGTCGGTGTTCTCAAGACCAGTGAACTTCTCCAACGAAAATCGCCGAACACTTCCGCCACCGCTCAGCTGAAATCAACAGTTGAATCCGGTAATTTATTATGCTCAAGCTTTCAAAAGATGCTGGGTATCATAACAATTTTCAGGTCTGCAAATGTTTCGAAGTAACCGTAAACTTTGGGATTAACGCTCAACTACAGTACTGTTCGATATATTTTACGTGCATGAATGTGGTATATTGAGCCCAACAACTGTGATCTTTCATGATCTCTCTCCTTTATTGTTTAACAGGATTTGCCACATTGCCTAGGGCGTTTGCATTCACCTGGCACTGGAGGTGCAAAACTACAAAAATACAAAAAAAAAACAACAATCAACAACCAACACTGCTTGACGATGTTGCAGTCTCGGCCTCATGCGGCTGTTGTGCAGCACTTGCATCACTTGCAGAGGAAGCGATGCCACTGCTGGCTGGCTGATGTTTCATTGCCGCCATATCACCCGGCAGTGGTTGGTTGTCTAATTTGTCCTTGGGAATGTCGGCAAACGCGGGACGTTCTTGATCTTGATACACGCCGGGTCGGGAACCTTGCAGACGCTCAAGACTCGTCGATCGGATAGCCGGCGGAAGGGGAGTGGCACTGAGTGTTGGGTCGCGACCACTACGGGATGGACGCGGCGCGAAGACGGTGATGCGCGAATCCTGCAATGTGCAAGGTTGGCTGATGGGACAGTTGAGAAAGCCAAATTTTCAATCAGTTGTGCAAGTCAAAAGATGTTTTGCTTTGAGTCACTTGTATTCATTCGCACTTAAAGTCTGTGAAATACACGAAGCTGAAAAAATGCGCTGGACAACTTATAGTATATTATAATTTCATCTCAAATCGCATAATGAATGAAGCGTATTATCCTACATTAAACGAAACTTAAGATGCCCAGTTAAAGTATATAGTGCGTGTATAAGTGGAAGTGCGTCCTAAACACACCTTGAGGACTCCAGTGCCAGTCGCTGAGGTGGACTGTGTTTCCGATGAATTCTTAACGCTCGGACTGAATCGCACAACCTTGGGTGTTGCCGGCGGCGGTCGGTGCATAGACGAACGCTCAACTGTAAATGGAAGTGGGCTGCCTTTTATGGAAGCCAATTCTTTTGAAAATTTCTCTATGTATGTATGTATATAATGTATCCGCTTTTCATTGGATTTTTAAAAAAAAAACGCCAATGAAAGTGATACACATTGCATTATACTGGTTTCGGTTAGCTATAAATACATAGGGTGGAATTTTCGAAACGGTGTAAAGGTCAGTTGGGCGTAAAGGTCGGTGTAAAGTTCGGTCGAAAGCTCGGTCGGCGTACAGTACCAGCTGTAATTTTTGGCTGATTGAGGCCTGCGCCTGCAGCGCCTGCAGGCTCAAGAGCCTGCGCAGGCTCAATACAAAAGATAGCAGCCTGCAGAGCCTGCAGGCTCGGCGCAGGCTTCGCAGGCCCAGTGTATAAGCGGTCGCAGGCGCAGGCTCATGAGCCTGCAGCGCCTGCAGGCTCGGCGGATGCACAGCTGCGCTTGCTTGTTTTTGTGACATTTAGTCATGTACCTTTTATGGACGGAGTGCGTATTATCTCGTATTTAGCCATTAGTATATGGTTATATGATTACCTTTCTTATAGTTTTCTGCTGAAACTTGACAAAAACGCGAAAAGGAACTTGTTTCTTATTAAACAGTGAATCTGGATAAAATGTGGCCTTATCGACAGTTTTATTGCTTATTCTTTCAACGCTTTAGTTTTTTTCAGCGTGAACGTTGTATAAATGCTTCAAACAACTGAGAGAAACTGAATTAAAATCATATCACGAAGCACAAAAAGTAGCTGTGCATCCGCCGAGCCTGCACAGCCTGCAGGCGCTGCAGGCTCATGAGCCTGCGCCTGCGACCGCTTATACACTGGGCCTGCGAAGCCTGCGCCGAGCCTGCAGGCTCTGCAGGCTGCTATGTTTTGTATTGAGCCTGCGCAGGCTCGTGAGCCTGCAGGCGCTGCAGGCTCTGCAGGCGCAGGCCTCAATCAGCTAAAAATTGCAGCTGGTACTGTAGCTCGGTGTAAACGTGAAACATTGCCTGTTATTAACGTGGAATGTTTCAAGTTTACACCGAGGTCTATCACACTGAGCTGTCGACCGAGCTTTCCACCGACCTTCACACCCAACTGACCATTCACACCGTTTCGAAAAGATCACCCATAGCTTCAGAGTCAGGCTCGTGACTTTGAGAGAATAGCCTAAAGTGCCTCTGGTTCTTTTAGAACATGCTTGTGTACGTTTACCAATGGTGCCTGGTTTTGGCGAGAGGATCTTTGCGTTCACAGCGTGGACCGCGGTCGCAGCAAACATGAATCTCGGTCTGGTTTCTTGACTTGCAAGCTGATGGTTCAACAACATTAGTTTAATTGGATGCAAAAGTTGATGCCCGCGATTAAGAACAAAAGCAACAAAACGTTGGTAAAAAAACAAGGTTTTTTGAATATATCTTGGAAGATTCACAGATCGAAAACTCACGAAGTCTGATATAGAGCAATACTGCGACCGATTTCAGAGCAAGATTTATGTTTGCGTATCGGTTTGTGCCTATGCCACGTGGTCTGTCACCTACAATGTAGTCTATGACACAGGCACTGTCTTGGAAAGAAAACTGATTTTTCAAACAAAAATGGCAACGGTGTTGTCGCGATTGTGTTGCACATGTCACGCATGCGGGTGTGGCGCATGATTAATGACGCACAAAAACATGAACCTGCTTTTCGCACGGGAGGTCAATTGAATCAAGTCTGCAGCCTTGCAGAACACACTTTTTTTCCTATCGCGCGCCTGCGTGTCTGAGATTTGGGAACCTTGGCGCCAGATGCCCTTTTTGTCAGCATAAAGTTTTATGTTGTTAAAAGGACGTGTTGTGAGTTCGTTCTGGTGGATGGAGTCAAGCACATTTTTTCGGTATGTATGGTACCACGCCCAAAAGGTTTTTTGATTATCCAGACTTCAATAGAACCCTCTTTTCCGCACCATATAATATATACATACATATGTATGTATGTACATAAGTTTCTCAATAACCTTTTTAACGACAGCTCGAAAAGTCGTCAAAAGCACGTGTGAAATGAGGCTGACTGGGAGATAAAGGTGGATTTTATGCCTCGTACTGCATACTCTGATAAAGGTGATGTTTTAATGGCGTGGTTCCAATTCCAAGTCCAAATACAGCACATACATACAGTATAACTGCAATAGAGGAATTGCTACAGTGTAGCAAAACGACTTGCTTTCCAAATGGTTATGAGTACTAATTTTGAAGCATGAAGGACAAAAAACAATGCGCAGTTCCAACGGTGTGCGGCCAAGGTCGGTTCTGGTCAGATAACGCGTGAATTTCAGTAATATTTCAGAAAAGTTTTTAAGATTTCGTGAAATTTATACGATCGTCAAAGGCCGTTCAAAATTACGGCTAATAGAACTGTGTCCAATCAAGTCGTCAAACAGGCAATAATACATGAGCCCCAAATGAGCGCCAGAAATAATACATGTGATTTGACCACTTGATTTGACTACTATAAGCCGAAATTACTATCATCCACCAGTATTATATGTATAACAACCAATAAAAACGATACGATTTAGCCTTGTGGGCACGCATTGCGTTAGATCTGTGGATGCAGTTTCGGCCCACGCAATGGACCTAACGCAATGCGTGCCCACAAGGCTAAATCGTATCGTTATTGATCTATCATCTTTTGTGCAAAGCACGTCCACAAGACAGCACCCAGTGCACTTTGCAGCCAATAAAAAATCTGGCTGACCGAGCACATCAACAAGTCTGACGCGGATAATTCTCCGGTATATATACTATCATATTAACGCTATCAAAACTTGGTGATCGGATCGGATCGTACCTGTCTTGGTCGCGTGCGATTTTTTGGATTAAAAGATATGAAGGAATTTAGTGATGCCACTAATTTTGACCAGCGTAAAAGCTGCTCGCGGGTTTAAAAGATGATCAACTATTGCGCTGGTCGAAATTAGCGGCTCTGATAAATCTCTGAATGCAAAGATCGCAAGACAGATTCGATCCCGATCCGATCGATCACCAAGTTTGATTATCAACCAACGACCCATGTAGGTGTATACCTTCATCCAAGCGTCCGTCCTCGCTGCGTGGCGGACTGGTCAACGGCGGCGGAGGGACTATGGATCGACGCACGAACTCCTCAAACGCGGTTGGGTCGCTCTGGATTGATGGGAAGCCACTGCTGGTTGATGCGGTCATACGGGAATGGTGGTGATGCTCGCGGCTGCCGGCGCCACTCAGACTATCTGCAAGCAGCAATCGGAACGTGAAACATTATGTTTTTTGCGCATGATGTGATTTTTTGTGCAAAAAATTATGCTATGCTACATATGTAGGTACTGATCTGATATTCCCTCTTGAGGCACAAGCCCATCTGGAGCATTGGCTGTGATGATGCCCTGGTGCACCGCCCGTGTGTGAAACAGAACACCTAACAGGCCAAACACATGGTGCTGCTTGTGCCTAATGTGAAAATTTGCTGCCTATACCTTTTGCATCGCCCTCCATATTCGATCCGATAGGCTGTGAATCTATACGTTTTATTCTTCGTATTTTTTACTATAAACAATAGAAAATTTGTTGTGTAGTCCGCTGCCAGATGGGTTTTGCGGGTAGGGGTCGGTCTGGAGTGGGGTTGCCCATGATATTTGGCACAAGAATGTGTACCTACCACGAAAAAAACGGCAGCGCTTGAAGAAGATTGGTTCGTTCAAAACCAACTTCGAACATATAACAATAAGCACACACAAACAATCCAAATCCAATTACTGTGTATGTATTCGAAAAAGTCTGTCGTTATGTCCATGATGATACACAAAAATTTAGAGCGGCCTCGAAATGAAATTATCCCTACAGTTAACTGTTTATTTAGCTCGGTATGGATGTGGCTTACTTTGTCGTCGCAGCCGCGTTGGTTGGGGACCAAGGTGCTCCAGACTGCCGGCCCGACAATACGAGTAGAACAATGCGGAGAACATGATGAGCGGCCTTGGGCTCGGACCGGGTTCAGACAATGATCTCCGTCCACTGATAAGGAGTTGATGACGTCGTTTTGCGAATAGCGTGTATTACATATTTGTTTGGGACGGGGTCGCCGAAAGAGTGGGCTTTGTTCAAAAGGACCGAGCTCAGATTTGCGAGTTGGTATACATACGGCTCTGTGGGAAGGTTGCAAGGTCCATGATGAGACAAGAAAACAAGGCTTTGGGCTGACGCTTGTGAAACAAGTCGTGAAAGCTACGCTGTCAGCGCTTGACTCCCACTAAACGCGAATATGAAGGCTCAAGTTTATGCATAACAACAGTATCTTTTTGTGCGCGATAACATTGTTTTCTGTGCGCATACTGTACCATACCTACTGTATATTGGATGAGGCTACAGTATATGCCACACACAGCATTTGAGACCCTAAGGAGTTGCAAGTCGTGGGCGTGCTGACCAAGAATTTGCTGCATGAAGGTTGCCTGTGGTTGAACGACGCAGAAAAAGGCAACGCACTTTCTGATTTTCCTCGTGAGCAAAGAAGCGACTTGGTCCACCAAAACGAGCGCGCGATATTTATTTTGTTACGTTTTTTAGTTTGAAAGGTTCCAAACCCGAATCTAAACTTCAGCAGAAAATAAACACGCATGAATTCTCCAGATTTTTAGGAGCATGATTTTCAAGGTGCAAGTAACGCGGCTAAAAAAAACCTGATATGGTTCCCATTTTCGGTCATATACTGTACGTCGCTAACAATAGCGAGCAATTTGGTGGCACAAGCCAAGTCGGGTGGGTATGTGCATTGGGGTACCATACGCTCATCCTTTATCCATGTGCATCAGCTTTTTTCGGATGCTCAGCTGCTAAAGAAGTGCTGGTAACATTGCTTTGACGCAGTCATGCGAGACAGAAAAGGCGTGCATGTTTTTAAACCATGAGCAGTTTCAGGCGAAAAAATCGGAGCTTATAATGTAATGTGTACCATCAGTACAACAGAGCAAGAGCAGTACATGCATACTGTATGTATACAAACGAAAATGCGCCATGCCAATCACTGGGCTATGTATTGTACATTGGAACTTGTTGCTTGCACGTATAGACAAAAACAAACCAAAAGAACAACTGCGAAATAGCGTGAGCGCACTCGTTTTTTTTTGCGCGCGCGCGGACCCAGTTTTCTCTTTTTAGTGGGCCGCGCGCAAGGCTGACCAAACAACTTCATAAAGAGCTGAACCTCCTTATACATGCACGAACCAACGCCAAACTCTCGGCAGTTCCCTCCTAATTGGTACTTTTCCGCGACAAAAGACACCCTTCTCTGAATGCAAGGCTCAATATTTGCTCATTCTAGGCTTGACGACAGAACCAACAAAACAGCCAAACAACATGCCATGCCATCGCATGAGCACTTTCTGTTGGCGGATGGAGATTGGGACTGGGTCGGGGGAATTTGGGAAGTGTAGGAATCAGCGAGTGAAACATTTTGCAGCGTGAGTTGGATTTTTTAGTTCCGCCATGATTATCGTATGCGGCAGAAGCAGTGAAAGGGAACGTGCATACAATTGATTTGAACTTGAAACTGCAAAACGTTTTCGAACTGTGCTTGTTTTGCTTTTGCAACTCTGTTTTAGAGTTTAGTTCTGTTTTCCCTCGCTCGTGCTATCAGCCCCGTTGTGTGCGCAACTTGAAAAGCAGTCAACTTGACAAAAAATGACGACCACATGTATGACCATAGAGAAGAGAGGGTGATCTTTTCGCTCTCGCCCTCTCTGTCTCTGTGTGTGGCTGCGTGCGCTTTCAGCGCATGAAATAATGGCCAAAACAACAAGCGCAAGGGACGAAGACAAAAACAGAGAAAATGCGAAAGTCCTGAGTCCGGAAGACTACATCCGCAAACTTCGCGCGCCTCCTGCCGGGACGCGCAGCACTTTTTGGGTTTAGGTTAGCGGCATGGAAAGTGGTATTTTTGGAATTAGAAGTCGTCCTCCAAATGCATAAGAAAGGCGAAACTGCACGCCAAGTTTTGTTTGGAAAGTATACCACCATCACAGTTTGGCTTCGAATATTGCTTGGTTCAGTTTATAAGCCCATGGTACGCATTTACAATGATATGGCGGCATAATGTATGTATGTATGTAGGTATGTAGCTTGTTTTGTTTTGGCCTGTTTAAAGGTCCCTAATGGTTGCCTCAATTCCAGAATACACAAAACAAACCATATATGTACCTATGTAACTTGAAAAAACTGCTGAAAATTGATCGAAGTGGTCATGCGTACCGCGCCAGAGCTCTAAACGATAGTGAATTTATGGCAATATCTTTAGGCCAAAAAACCGTTCCCTGAAACTATGCCAATAGGGTGCATCTTTTATGAACACAATAAAATTCCGCCATTTTCGGTCTCGGGACGCGTTATGTTTTATAGGGCTAGACAAACAACGAATATAAAGACCATTCCCGATTATGTGCTTCGTGCGTGCCGCTATGGCAATTTTTGCAGTTACCTACATGTAGTGCATTTTTAGTAGTTCGTCTACAGAGAGGGATCAAATCCAAATGGTATGCAACGCCCACCAGATTCAAAAATGCACGTACAGTATGTACATATAGTGGAAGCAAAATACGCCCGCCCAACCCAATTTTGTACTTCCCTTTTGGCCTAATTTAAAACATAAATTAGATTAGCAACTGATTTACTGACGTAAGGATGGGGCGTGTTCAATTGGATAAAAAAACACAGAAAAGGACCGAAATACAATGAAAAGACGTTGGGTCAAATGGCAGACATTCAGTAGGTCACATACTTTCTGGCTTTTTGTTTATCTTGCATCGAAAAGATTTCTGGTTTATGGTAGTATACCTACCCACGGCGCGGTGTAACTGCAGTGATCGTTGCCTTTGACACAAACGGGCGATTTATTAGGTGCGATTGCACGCAGACCAGAGGGTCATGTGACCACAAAGGTGGATGAGAGCATCACTTTCATATCACAAGGTGCAAGCCAGTGAGAAAGAGAGCAACTGGCAAAACCATTTGACCCAACGTCTTAACCCAACATCAGCAGACAAGGTTAAGCGTGGTGAATCGTACGTTTATGCGTTTTTAGCTGTTTGTTTGAACTTGCTTTAGCGGTGCACCATCACCAGTGCGAATGCACCAAGGGATGTGACCCCAAAGGTGCAAGTCTGGTACACAGTCAAGAAAATTGACATTCACTGGTTGTTTCCCGGGTTTGATGAGGACTACCAAGACAAAAAACAGAGAAAACGAAAACTTGACAACACGCTCCATCCAAACCAACCAATCAGCTGGTTTCCATCGTGCTGCTGTGCTTGTCGCTCATTGGCCAGTTTGAATTCCCGGGCCACCTCCATGTTGTCCCTGAACGGAGTGGGCGGAGTGATGGCTGCAATCATCGATGGGTCGAGGGGCAGCACATTGAGATGGACGGGGTCAATGGGATCACCTGCGTATTTGAAACATTTTGTGGCTTAGTGGGTGAACTGGACTCGCAGGTAACGGACAAAAAACGGTTTGGTTTCCTTATGAATTGGGAGCAAAGGAATCAACAAGTCGAAGAAGCTGCTTTATTTCGGACGAAAATGTGCGGATTTTTTCCATCCGCATTTTTTCTATCGCTGTGTTACCCCTTCCATCCCGATTGAAACATCAGCTAACCATTCAGTTTCTCCGGTTGTGATGGAGACGGAATCATGGTCAAGTCGATTATATCGGCATCCGGACAGAAATTGTCTGGGAACAACAGCAGTAGCTCTTCGAGTGTATCGCCCTCGATACCGCATTTAGCGACGATTCGCTGGAAAAAAGTTGTGAAACTTGAATTTCCTAAAATACTTCAAGTCCTAATGTACCCCGTGACAGTATCTTTGGTGTCATGCTCATCAACGCGATCAACAAAAGTCACGGTCTACATTTCGGTCAACAAAGATTTAGTGGACGGTCACTACAAAGAAGATTCGACTGTAACCATGTAATCATTATTTGATTCATCGCAATCGTGGGTGCTGTCACAACATTTGTTCTCATGCCTATCAATTTGGCACGCGTATTCCAATCAAGACTTCGCTGCTCTCAGCAACCCTCTTCGTCTTCACACCTGCAACTCCGTATCGGTCAACTGCGTGCACGGTAGAGTGTCGGGTGATTGCAAGCCGAAACTGGCATTGGACCCTCGCGCGTGTTTGGGCGATGGCGCGGTGAGCAGATTCAGTGGGCGCTGTTTCTTGGTCACCCTGTATCGATAAATCGACAAAATGAGAGAAAAATTAGGGAAGCAAAGGAATAGAGAGGGGAAGAAAAACCGCAACTTCGGCACCGGAAATGGTACCGGCATCAAAACTAGAGTTGGAACCGGACCTGGTACCAAAACCGAAAAGCAGCAGCGCCGGAACCGGAACTGTGCTACTGGACCCGGAATTAGAACTGCAACTCGAACGCACCTGTGCAACGGACTCTCAGATGGTGTGCTCATACTCTCAGTGTCACTCGATGAAACATCACCCATATGGCGACGTGGAGACGGTGGTTCGATGTTTGTCGTTGCAATTGGCTGCGTTGGAATCGCGTGCTGCTGCGTCGCTTCTTGACTGTTATTTGGATTCTCGTCCATCTGTGACGGCTGCCGTGCACTGAAAAGATGAATAATTGATGTTTCATTTGCTTCAGTGAACGATGTTCACATGCACACGTATACGTACAGGACCACATCCGATAAACCGCCAGAAAATCTGATGACATTACAGTATTCGTTTAAGCAGACCACCAGTGTCAAAAGAGTCGTTTTGATTCTGATGCTCTCATCCTGTCGAACAGTTACCAATCGAGAAATTTATATCGTTTTGAATATTGGGAATTGACAGGACTGGTCGAAGAGTTGAAAGACGACCGTCAGTTTGGAGTTAGATCCGCTGTTACTCCCTCACAAGCAAACAAAGAGAAAGAATAAAAACACAACACCAACCCATTGACAACGAGTGATGCCTCTTCTTTCTCCTCCTCTTCCCACTCCTGATGTGACTCCTGCTGACTGAGCTTGTGGACGGTCTCTTTCAAACTCAAACTGCCGCCAAACAGGGACGACGTCGGTTTCTTTTTGTGCACGTGGAATGAGTCCTTGGCTTTAAGGAAGGACTTTGGTTGCGTCACGGGTCGGTCGCTAAGTAGGACTGAGTCTTTGGCTTTGAGGAACCGAACGGGCTGACATGTGTCCAGTAGTTCGTCGCAAGATGGCATCGACTCAAGCCTGAAAACACCATGGTCAGTTTGTGTGAGATCATTTAGAACCTTGATTTGTTGATGGTTCTTTGTTTGTAATGTGTGAAGAGGTATTAATCATGCTCAAACTGATTCATATGCACAAAATGTGTCACAGGTATAATACGCGTGCGGTGGTTGGCACGCAATTCTCTCAATGCATCAGGCGGACGCTGACGCAATCGCCCCGCCCATTAGGGGAGGGTAGGGAAACAGCTTTTACACTGGTCAAAGTTGATGCCCGCCTTCTTCTGTCGCGTAAAAAAGATCGTCGAAACAAAAAAAATTGACAACACTACTGTCGCGTCCGTCGGCCTGCTCAAAAATGTACAACCCCTAATCTTATATTCTGGACTAGACGTGAACAAAAACAGCTCTCACAGCGGTCGATCCGACGCAGTGACGATATCGGATGCAAAATCGACATCCGCTCCTCCGTCAATCGGAATGTCAGCAACGGCCGTATGATCACTGTCTTCGTGCAGTTGTTCGTCGCAGATCACATCCGTTGCATCTTCGTCAATCGTTTCTGAGAGAAAATCATTGTGTCATGAATTAATTAAGGCAAAATCGAAATTGAAATCTGCTCAAATTTGGTAATCGGGTCCAGTTCGAAGCAGCCTCATGGCTTGCACCTTTCGTGACCTTTTGTGTCATCAATGATATTTCAAGCTTTACCGACGCAACCAACTTCGATCAGCACGTTGTTTGATTTCAGAGTCTGGGAACAACTTTTACGCTGGTCGAAATCAGCAGCACCGGCAACACCATCGTCTCAAAATATCACGCACGCAAAAAGTCACGTGATCAAGAGAGGACCTATCCGAACCGGACATTAATTTTCCAGGTTTGATCTACGGCTGAGAGAAACGAAAATGAAACATCAGCTAGCCAGCACACCAACCAGTGATATCATGTGACGTGCGCCATGCGGTGTACGTGGGTGGTTCCTTGGTGAGGTCCATACTGCGTGTGTCCTGTTCGTTCGCCAAGTACCCCTTGACGTGTTCATCTGAGTTCACGTAATTCCAGCCTGCCGGACGGACGTTGTGTTGACCGACGAATGGGGGCACTGAAGATGGAATGGAAGAGAAAAGTTGGACATTGTTTGGTTGCTGTTAGACAGTTTTTTTTAACAGAAACAGTATTTGATCAAGGGTCCGGCCGGCCGGCTAATTGTAGAATGAATGAAGATGCAATAAGCGCGAAAAATGATACGGCATTTCTGACAGCCCAAAAAAATCACTTGCGTCACCGACTCTGCAGAAGGTCTTGCGTTTGTACACAAGCTTGAAACATCAAAAATAATAAGAAAAATAATAATTTTTGAAGCATTGATTTTAAAGAAATTACAGTGCTAGAAACAACGAGCATGTCAAAAAGTCCCGATGCTAAAAGAATTTCCATTTTCAATATTTCAAAGTTTCTGGGAATAATAAAATGCACCCCAGCAGGGCGCCGACTTTGGTGTTTCACGCACCGGAGCTGTGTTCATTTATGTCATCATCAGTGCTGCAATGCAACGGTTGTTTCATCAACAACGTGTAATATCCCTGTGTGTATTGGATGACATCCTCGACATCGTCTTTATCGATCAGGAACTCTAGCGTCTGAAACATCAAGTTGATTAGGAATGGTGTGCGCTTAGTCTGGATTTGTGATGCGTTTTTTACTTAGCTTTTGGTCCCCTTTTCATCGATTTTCACAGACCAGCGGTGCACCCGGCATCGTCAGCCTAGCTCTTACGGCCACCCCAGAAATTCAGCGTTATTTCTTACCTGTCCATCACTATTCTTCAAATCGATCGACAACAATTTGAGCACCGATGTATCCGACAGTATCCTCAGACTGTTCAACAATTCATACTGTATCGACGTGGCTGGCTCGTTGGAACGGGTCGCACCGCGAAGCACCAGTCCTTGACGGGGCGTCACTGACATTAGCATGTCCGTTTCGGTGTCCTGTGGATGGTTGGTGTTTATGTTAATTGTGATGTTCATTTATTTATGATGTTTGTGTTTAAAAAATATTTGCAAGGTTTTCGACTTCTTGCAAAACATTAACGCTACTTGATGGTCGAATTTGGAGAGAGGATCTGTCTGGGTCACGTGACTCTCTAGAGCACCAGCACTCTCGGTATGCAGCGAGTTACTGATGGCCGTGTCCAGCGTTAGAATTCTTTATTCTGGGTACAACTTTACGCTGGTCAAAGTTAGTGGCGTCAGTAAATCTCAAAATATACCGTCAATGCTCAACAGTCGCTGCTTGACTGGGGCCGATCCAATACGATCATCAAGTTTGACCACTGCTACGGCCACAGGGTGATTGCGACACCTCACCTTTCACAAAAGCAAAATTACGGTAGAATGTTATGCTGTCTTGCTGTGCCCCAGCGTAATTCAGATCCACCGTAACCCGTACCTTGAAAGTGACGCAGAATGTGCGTCCGCCGAACGAGGGCATCAACGACAACGTGTGAATGTACTTTATCCTGAGATTCAAAGCCGGGTCGGCCACCGACGGGGCACTGCTGTTGGACGAAACGTTGACGGACACACCGGTGGAGGAATTTTGGGAAGACGGCATGTGATTGGCTGTAACGCTGGGTGATGTTTCGCAGGATTGACGAGTGTGGTGGCTACGTTGCGTAAAATGAATTGCATGCAACGCCTTTTCGACTACCCGGTGCTTGAACCGCTAGTTTTTACCCGGTTATGGTCAGTGCCAACGCACTGGTCACGTGACCTAAACATATGCAGCAGATTCGGTGACTGCGACACATGAGTCTCACACAGATGCCTCCACCGATGGACATGATAACAAGATTGACACGGCGCAAATGTCGCGGCTTTATCAAACTTCGTAGATCAAAGCGGGTACTGCTTCAATTTTCAGAGCAATCAATTGCTTGATCTACTGATGTCGCACTGACGAGCCCTGGCGCTTCGTTCTGTTTTTCGAAAGCAGGGCGAAACAGACCAGAATTACTGCGCTCAGTACTATGACACTGCCAAACTGCTGCTATTAATTTCAAAGCGCCCGCCAGTTCGCTTTCGCAGATGGTGCACCATGTCAAACCGTCACAATGCACCTGATGGCCACACATGGACCCCAGAAACGACACAATCGGACCCTTCCCTTGCACTCACTAATGGAAGTATGATGGCTGGATGGGTCGATGCCAACAATGGGCACGGCGGACTTCTTGTTTTCGTTGTTTGGGTTCGAGTGCGTAAGGGAACCGCGAAGTGAGTTGTCCCTCTTCAGGTAGAACCTCAGATGTTTACGAATTTCTTTGCGCTTCACGTTTTCCAGCAGAATCGCTGGCAGGAACATTCCGAGACCATATTCTTTTCTGGAAATGGCCAATGCTTTTAGTAATTTTAACTGTTCATGATCTTAAATTCGGACCACCGCCGATGGGCATGATAACAAACAACAAACATGTAACCGTGTAAGCTGAATCATTGCGGTGTTTAGAACAAACAAGAAAGTTTTCACTCACTCAATTGCTTTTAACGATACTTTCCCGCCGGACGCCACCATTTTTGTGTCCAAGGCAAGCTAAAGAAAGTTATAGTAATCCAATTTTTCATTTTTGTCAATAAAGAAGTCCATGTGACCAACTTGACGCATATGAAGTGACGCCATTCTGATACACGCTTCATAGCGCATTTCATACGCGAACCTTCCCAAAACAACGTCGTTGATGCACTGAAATATTCCAATGTAAAAAAAGTAAATTGGAATATAATTTAAACAAATAATCTTAAATTTAAAAAATCACCTGACGATAATAGTATTCGAAGGCTACTGCGTCTGTTCTGCATAGTTCGAGCGGGTCACTTGGCACAAAGGCGATTCGGAACAAACAGCGAAAATGCTGCGAACCGGGACGGGCGGCGATCTAAATGAAATTTATCGCTCACCTTTTTTTATAATTTTTGTAAAATGGTGAAACAAAGCCGTTGATTTCACGCACACTGGTCAACTTTTCGTCCTTCCTGAGCAAACAAAGTTTATTCGAGCGCGGGCCCTGCGGATGTTCAAGCATCAGCGCGAAGTGTTCGGTTCGCGACAAGGCCAGCTTCTCGGCCAGCGATTCGAGCACATCCTGGAGAAGAAGAAATTGAAGTTTGCGAGAAAAGCTTAAAAAAATTGTGCAATTTTTTTGAAAAATATTAACATTTTTCTTGCACAATCTGATAAAAAAAACTTACCTCAACAGTTGTTGAGTGATCATACTTGAATGATCTGGTCTGACCATTTTCGAGGAACACACGCATCACATTGGGCATGAACGGCACGCAACTTTCGGAAGCACTTGACGTCTGGAACAGTTGAAAATTTGGATTAAAAAAATTGATGTTTTGTAAATTATTATGCGGCTTCGAACCTGAGGATCTGAATAATCCAAATTGAAGCACGTGCAGACGGGCTGTTTCGGTTTGTCAGCCATTTTTCTCGCGATCAGTCAGATAAATTGCTTCAGTTTTTGAGAAAAACGCGAAACTTCACGAAAACACCATCAACAAGCGACAAGTTTTTTTTGACGAGCACTTTTTAACCACCCACAAGGAATACAAAATCAGCGTGTTGCGGTTTTTCAGTTTGTTGAAATTCAAAGTAGTCAGGGCGGTATGCGGGTCTTTAGCAACAGGAACGCAGGCCCGGGCAGCGATGCATGAAATAAAGATAGAGGCCGGGTCCAGAGGGCGCGTGCTTACCGAAACCAGATAGAGCACACGTGATAGTGGTTGGTGGCGGTGCAGTTTAATCAAACAACCCAGGGCAAACAAACACAAACGCACTTGAAATGCTCGACCGATTGTTCGGTTTTTCAAAACTAAGGTTTATCAGTTTTCGGGTATCGGAATTCTCTCAGCTGTGTGAAAGTCATTTTGGACTTTCTCCACTGGACCATCGGTCAAAAATTTTGGTTAGAAAATTTCACCCGGCGGTAATCACAAATCTTTTGGAGCCCACTAACTTTTGCACAGTTGTTCAAGCAACAAGCACAAAGGGACGTGCGGCCCCTGAAGACTATGTTGGCGCTAGCTTCACGCGCTAAACTTCATGCGTGGAAAATGTCCTGAACTAGGCAGCGTTGTGAGGTTTGAGCAGTGTGTATCGTTTACGAAAACGCACTCTACTGCGCGCGTATGTGTGGTGTATCTTCGACTTCCGCACATTTCTTTCGGACTCGTACTGCAGAGCAAGAGAAATCGCGCTGATGCGCTCATGAAATATTATTGTAATCGAGACACGGGCCCGCTGCCAAACGCGGGCGCACTGTTTTACGGCCAGTATAATGTGCTAGTGCACGATCTTTAAAGTACATTTGCCGGGTTCAATTTAAGAACTACCATGGCCTGAAAAATAGGTAGCCCCAAATTGAGGACAGCAGAGGGGAACTTCTATTGAAGACTGTTTATGCCTGCCGTCTCGGTCGTTTAGAACCAACTTTGGGGCAGCAGAAAATGCAACTAATATTGACGATGTTGACTAAGAACCCCATCTGAGGTCAAAATAGGGCCATTAAACTATAAGAATGCAACGGACAGTGAAATGATATAAATTTAGCGGCGCCACTAAAACCGACAGCTCGTTAATAGTGAAATTTGCTGATCTGACTCTATGAAACGCCGCGGCTACATTTATCAAAAAAAGAAAATTGAACTTTTCAAGCAAAAATAGCAAAAGAATAGAAAACCAACAACACTGACTGACCTGTGTTTGATTAGTGTCCATATTATCAGGATTCTTCAGACTGACAGCTTCGGCAAATCGCACCCTCGGCGGTTTGCTTTTCAATCGAGCGCGTTTGGAGGCCGACAGAATGGCTGATTTCAGCTCGGACTAAAAAAGGTGACAAAATGCAACATTGAGTTTGGTCCAAAGGTCACCACGTCGCTGGGCACGAGCCAACGAGCTTGATGTGAGCTGTGATGCTTTACGCGAGCATAAAACCAGATCTTGTTTGTTTTTGGAATCGGGCCACTTAGCAGAAAGGACACTAGTTCGAGTCCCAGTTGGAGCAAGCATTTTTTGTTCATCAACGATTTGGTTTTTACTTGCGCATTCCCGTTTTCACTGCAACATCGTGTGCGACGACAAAGCAAACTACCCGTCTGTTTTTCGGAATCACACACGTGCCCATCTGGTGCATTCGCACTGACGATGACCTGGTGCACCGCCCGTCAACGAGGGCAGGTCGGAACGGGCAACCAAAAACATGTTGCACAACTCATAATCTAGTGTCACTGAACCACGGCACGGGCGACTTTAAGTAAAAACTTGTGGTGGTAAACTAAGACTATTCTGGCCGGCAGACCGTATATGCTACATGTGTACCATCTTAAAGGCAGTTTAACTGGAAAAAAATTGCACGTTGTCGAGAGAAAAACCCGAGCAAAAGCGAAATTGGCCTGATCAGAGCGGGAAAAGCCGAGCGCCAGCCTGGTGTTCTGGGTGTAGCTCTCGAAGTGCGCACAAGGCTCCCAAAAGCCCATCTCTGGGCTGGATTATCTTTTGAACTGTCTTTTATTGACTTTGGATCAAGTGCCTTAGCGTCTCAAACAGCGCACCCACAATAAAAAAACTAAACCGTGCTCCACAAACCAAGCATAAAGGGATTGAACAAAAAAAAGAAAGCGCTGGCTTGTTATCAGCTGACTTTCGAAAAAAAGGGACTCACATCTCCGAGCCTTGGCTGGCAAACGGTTAACGTGACTTTGTTGGGACAATTTCTGAAAAAAGTGTACAGTTTGTATTTGCAGAGCGCTATCATACCCGTATTCACAACCTGGAGACAACCTGTTCTAAACTAGTTCTTGTGATGGTCACACCACTTTTGGAATTCAGCATTTTTTAGTTTTGTTGACAATTCGGATTCCTACCATGATTAACTGTTCAGAAAAACCTTCTTAGCTGGCCGGAATTGTCAGAACATATTTTTAACCAGCTGAGAACGCGCTTTTCTCAAAGAACGAGTTGAGGGGCGCCCTCTGATGAATGCGGAGGAGTCACATGCATTACGCTTTTTCCAAAAAATTGAAATTCAAGATTAAAACCAGATATGCATAATATAGCAATTGTACCAAACCTGACGAAAGAGACAACCCGTTCCTTAGTCGAGTTCGTAACGTCTTCTCCATTCACGGACAATATCTCATCACCGGGCAGTAATTTGAGCACGGATGGACCGCCTGTAGGGACGCAGACAAATTAGAGCACTCATATTTTGGGTGAACTTGGTTGACGGGACTGTTCGCTTGGTGTATACTACATAGGTAGAGTAGTACTGTATCTATTGTATGTACATATTACATATTTGCGGTCGACAGTGTTTAGCGTTGGAATAACTGGAATGAAACTAATTTGATATTTTTGAGCGGAGGCGTTCCGTAATGACAGGGAACAGCTGATTGCCACCATTGCATCATACTAAATTTCGCAACGAACCCAGCAATCATTCAGTGTCAATGAAAGACAGGCCCACAAGGACACCAGTTGGTTTGCAATTTGTATATGTCAGGCTCCGAACTCCTCACCACTAAAGCCACGCCAAGCTCCGATGTGGCTTATTGTCATGCAATGACGGGAATGAGCTTGGGCGGTTCGAACTTCGAAGAAACACTTTTATTCTTTTATTAGGTCTGGCTCTTGCCGGCAAAATTGCCAAAATGTCAGCAAACACTATCCAAGCGCGTTATGCGCGTTGGCTTTTGCTGGAAAAACGTTGCTGGCGCAGCAGTCAAGGGTGCACAAACGTTAAAATGAAACCGCAAAACTCCACACAGAAAACTTGCGAAGTACATATGTATAGATCTTCATAAATTACATAATTACACCAGTTCCAACCTTCAGTGACAAATCGAACAATGACCGGCTTCTCCGACCCAGCCACGAATCCATATCCCAATTCCGGATGCCTTTGAATGACGACCTCGCGTGGTTCTGGCAGATCGTATTCAGTGTCGAGACGGGGATCGTTGTAGGTGGTGCGCGACTCAAGATGACTGTGTCGGGGAGAGAGATTTTTGAATTGCACTGGGTGCTGTCTTGTGGACGTGCTTTGCACAAAAGATCATAAATTCGTATCGTTATAGATTTTTGAATGTATAGGGGTTCGTAGATAATCCGGCACCCAATAATTTTCGAAACTCAATCCTGATCAGGATCGAAAACCAATGACCCGCTTGACGAGCGCTGGTGTTCGATATTGATAATAGAGGGGCATGAAAGTTTGGTGAATGCATATTGGATCAGACGCAGATCTGATTCGATCTGGCCCAACCGCCAGAAGCTCTCTTGCTTGCGATAGAACACCTGTCTGTCAGGCTAATGTTCTAGATGCGAAGGATAGCGATATTGCATCGAGTGACAGAAGCTGCTCAAAAATTCAAAACCCACATAAACCAGAGCGGTGAACCTGTGTCGGTGAAAACGCTGTGCGGTTGACCAGTGGGTGCCCATAATGGTTCACATATGTCTGAGGGCGGCCAAATTAACAATTCTTTAGCACTTTAGGCTAAACAACATGTGCCAAAATACGCTTCCTGTAAAGTTCCAACTGAAAATATACCTGCAACCACCAACTAACTTGATGTAGTACATCTTCTGGTCGGGGTCGACAGCCATTTCCCAGCCATACGGCAGTCCGAACAAACAGCTCCAATTCGACGGACCCTCGGGAATCCACGAGCTGGTTTGAGTGCCGTGGCTGCAAAACCAATTGCCGGCGCGTGTGCCGTTTAAGTAATTCAAGTGAATGCCTAGACTGCTATACTTATGAGACACATTTCTCTTTTTTGTTGCACAATGTCCGGCTGAGCTGTCCCTGTCCGGCTGAGCTGAGCTATGTAGATACATACAATCGTACATGAACATGTATACGCATGTTCAAGAACCAATAGAAAAATATCTGTCTTGGGAAGAGGCAAGGTAAACCATGTTCGAAAATCGATTTGTGTTGCGAAGTGGTTCAAAGTGTAGTTTGGGTCGTGGATTTCCAGCCCGGTATCAGTTTGGTCACGTAACCCCATCTGTGGTGTTTGAAGGAGGATTCGACAATTGGGTTCATAGCACCGATTTCGCTCAAAATTGGCGTATCCTTGAGTTTGTCTGCGGTTGAATAAGAATTTCGGATCAGATTTTGGCGCATTTCGCTGCTATTAACGAGTCAGTTAATAGCCGTTTTCAACCATTAATGAACCGATAGCGGACTCATCAGAGGTCATCTGAGAAAACTGACCCGAACTTCTGACTCAGCACCCAGATAAACTCTCGGTTACAATTTTGAGCCAAGTTGGTAAGCTGACCCCAACTGCCCCAAAATACTTTAGAGGACTCACGTAATCAACGGCACACCGGATTCGGCTTCCCTCATCGAAATTACCACCTGAGCCTGGTTCCTACCGAAATCCATTTTCCAACCCGTTCTACCTTAGGGTGGCATTTTCGAAACGGTGTAAAGCTCAGTTGGGTGTAAAGGTCGGTGTAAGCTCGGTCGAAAGCTCGGTCGGTGTCAGCTCGGTGTAAACATGAAACATTCCACGTTAACAGCAGGCAATGTTTCATGTTTACACCGAGCTGACACCGACCGAGCTTTCGACCGAGCTTACACCGACCTCTACACCCAACTCACCTTTACACCATTTCGAAAATATAACCCTTAGTCGCCTCTGATATGGGTATAGTTCTCATGACTTTTGTGACACAACGCTCTGCTATCCAGCAGAAGTGAAGCAGGGGTTCAAACGGGATCATGATCCGATTCCGAAGTTCAGGATCCCAAAGGATTTATGAATCCTGATCACGAATAAAGATTCCAAAAGTTTCAAAACTAATCCCAATCCCGGTCTCCAACACTAATACCGATCCCGAAACGTTTCGGGCAGTTTGAAGCTTTTATCATCCGCAAATTTTGTCGCTGTCTTGCACTAAACATTGTTTGTCTTTTGATCGTCTTTTAATCAGGTTACATACCATGCCTCAAAATCGCTTCCCTTTAGAACAGTTTGATCCACAGAGAACTTTCAGCCTATCTTGAATGAAAAAATTTGAAAAATAACCACGAAACCTTCAGTTCTTGCGTGACTAAAAATATGTATTTTCTTTGATTCCGATCTCAAATCCCGATCCCGAACTTTTGATAATGCCGTCCCGAATCCGAACTTTTTTGATCCCGACAATTCATGCGCTATTCCAGATCCCGATCCTCGTCCAAAACGCACGATCCCGTTTGAACCCCAGTGACGTCATAGACTAAACATCGTGGCAAGAAAACGAAACAGTGTAGTATATCTCGTAAAAGAACATGATACTAATACTGCGGGGTCGCTGATGCTGTGGAGCCTCTGAAACTGGGAGTCTGGGCAAGTTTCTCATTTCCAGTTACCAGATGCGACAAGCAAAAACAGAAAAGTTGTCCAAAAAAACAAACCCATGAAAATAATGTTACGAACTGCATAAAAAGAACGGAGAGTATTACTAGTACTATTTCCACAGAGCAGTAAAACTCAGTGGTCGTGTACATGTGCAGCTTTCGATTATTATTCGCTGCCTGCTCATGCTTCAAAGGTCCACGGTGCTGCCTGGTGGATTTCATAAATATGGAACGAAACTGATTGCTTTGCACAATGCCCGCTGGGATTCGCATTAGGTGGAATGTACATATCCATAATTGAAGCGTTTATGCTGTACAAGGAAGCACACTGCATGGTTTCAACATTGGTTTCTAAGAACTGTCATCAGGCTGATGAACAGCAGTCAGTTTCAGTTTATTCATTTTTTTCCCAGGATCATTACACTGACATGACAATGTCACGACTGCAAACGTGTGTAAGACGTCTGTGTGAACGTTGTCATGAGCAAAAACAATACAGCCTATTCTATGAGAAGCAAAGATGCGTGTGGCAGCTGCAATTCTTGGTAATTGCGAGTTTGCGTTGATATGTGGGTACGCACACCCACACGACGGATAAGTTCTTAATTCCCCTGTGCTTTGTTATTCATAAAGCTTCGGCAGTAAAACTCATGCTACTTTGCACCATTGGAACACAAAAGAGAATCGAGGATGATCTATCAAGACGGGGTCAAGAGCCTAGGATACGATTGTATACGCTGATGCTTCAAGGTTGAGTCTGCCTCGGAATGAAATCGCCAACAACTACAGCAGCTACACATAACTGAGTGCTAGATGACTCGTCAGGTCATCTGTTTTTCATTGGGATTCTTTCTCCGGGACAAAACACCGTAAAGCTTTAAAGGGTGTGTCTAACGTCTCTTAACCCCATGTTTTATTGGGTGCAATCGAAAGATGACCTCGACAGGCCGCCGTGTGCAAAAAAACGCGTCTTCTAGCTCGCTAAATCGCGAAATATTGAGGGTTACTTTTCGAATTAAATCAATTTCCGGACACAAAACTCCAGGCGCTTTTGAGTGCGCGCTACTCACGTTTGGCGTTTTTCTGCTGAAACATTGCATGTTTAAGCGCGGCTCAGCCGCCTATACAACGCACGTAAACGCTCAACACACAACGCTCTGGCTGCTGGCTTGACTGTGGACACAATGAATGTTTCATTTAACCCACAGAAGCTGGTTTGTGTGTGTTTCGCTTCGTAACTTTTCTTGTCTGCTCAGTCTGAATTTTGTGTCCGGAAATTGATTTAATTCGAAAAGTAACCCTCAAGATTTCGCGATTTAGCAAGTTAGAAGTCGCGGTTTTTTGCACACGGCGGCCTTTCTAAGACATCTTTCAATTCCACCCAACAAAACATGGGGTTAGGAGACGTTAGACACACCCTTTAAATGCTCAAAATCTGTCCGTTTAGTATTCGGAATTTTGACTAGTTGACCTGTGGTCTATTCAGATCGTCAACAAAGTTCGTCAACTTAATGGAGAAATGAGTGAGGGGTTGAAATAACATATGTACGTGGCATGGCATTCGGCGTCAGTTGACGACTTTAGCTGACGATCCAAGTTGACCACTTGATTATCAGACGGAATTCCCCCCCCCCCCCCCGTTGTCCCCAACTTACTCGATGTAATACTTCCTCCCATCAGGCAGGGTCGCGCACGTGTGCCAGGCGTGTGCCGACGTCGATGGTCTTATCTGCAGCTCGCCCAGATCTCGACCCATTTCGCCATTTCCGCCGACGAAACTGCGATTCGAGTCGTCAAACATTTAAGATTCGACACGTTGATGCTGTTGTCGTAATCTGGCGCCCATTTTTTTGTTCGAAACAGCGCCCGCGCACACACGCTGGCACGCGACACCCGTTGATATTTAATACAAATTGGTATTAGTATTAAAATCTCGCAGATAAATACATTTGAAGATATATGGAATTCAGGAGTTCATCGTGGTCCATGTTGGTGGGGTGCTTTGTTGATTCTTTTCCTCTATTCTGCAAACAGTTTGACCTGTGGCACACTCCATCCACTACCTTGTTCACAGCCTGCTTCGACTTGGGTTGGGCCTTAATTTAAGCCTATATCGAGGCCTTTCATGTCCACTCAGATACAACGTTCCATAAAGTACATCATGTACATTAGGTACGCGCAGTTTGTTACCCTTAAAGGGTATCCGCCATATATACGCGACCGAAACCAATCTCAATGAGACTTGGCACCGTAAGTGGGCTTGGTCCAAAACACTCATGGCCAAGAAAATTTTTTCCCATATCAGCTCCTTGTCTGAGCCAGGAGGGCTGAAAGGTAAAAAAATTTGACCATACCTCAGCACCTTTAAATTGAAATATCGATCTGTTTCGCATGTTCTTAGTGTGCAGCTTGATCACAAATCTTTCATAGACGTCTTGGCATTAATTTAGAACCACATTCACTTTTTTGGCATTACCACAGCTAGCGCTATTTTGCCAAAACCACGTAAATTTTCGAAAAAAATTTTCCGTTGTATTTTTGGGTCACATAGAAAGCACATAGAGTTTTTATATACAGCAGGCAAAGAAGCCCGTATATCATGCTATTCAAGCGATCAATGTCCAATTTTCCACCGCTGATAAGTTTCGACAAGACCTCGCTCAACTGCGGTGAGCCTCAACTTTTTTGCCTTTTTCTGGGGACCCCAAGCACAGTTCTATCTCATATTTTCCTATTTTAATAACAATGTACCGAGGTGATATATGGCACGCCAGATAGTAAAAATATAATTGTTGTTAATTATGTGCTAATTTGTGTTGGTTCATCGCTCCTTGGAGGCGGCAGAAAATGATTTCAACTATAGAATCTCTCTTCCGTCGTATTTGAGCTGATTGTGACGGATTGTGGCTTTGCTGTCCGATGAAGCCCAACGTTGTTGTTATTTATCGATCAAAATCAAAATTCTAGTTCGAACGTATCTTGAGAAAAATCGCGTTATTGAAGGCACCGAACACGCTGGTCGGTTATAGCGGTTGTGTCAACTCCAGGTGGACTCAATTACCGATTTTTCTCAAGTACTTAGCTTATTTTGTTGATCGATAACAGAAAAATGTTGGGGCTTGGCAGTGGCAAATCTCGGCTGGGCTAAATGGAAGCTAATTGCTGAATGCGATTTTGTGTGAATCTCTATTGATCCTCAGGATGCAGAGGACCAACCGAGCACATACGTAGTTACAGCATTGTGCTTTTCTATCTGCTCATATATCAGCTCGGTGCATTGTTATTAAACAGGAGATATGGGGTGAACGTGGGTCCCGAAAAGGCAAAAAGTAGCGGTTCCCGCAGTTGAGCGAGCTCTTGTGAACTATGCGGTGGAAAATTGGGACTTGATCCTTGAATATGTAGCATGATATTCGGCTTTTTTGCATAAAACTCTGTGTGCTTTCCATGTGACCCAAAAATACAACGGAAATTTTTTTTTCGAAAATTTACGTGGTTTTTCTCAAAATAGCGCGAGCTGTAATTGTGCCAAAAAAGTGAATGTGGTTCTAAATTAGTGCCAAGACGTCTACGAAAGATTTTGTCAACTGCACACAAGAAAAACGTGAGGGGTTCCCCCCCCCCCCAGGCGAACAAACAGCCCCCCACCCACAGCGGTCGCAGGACCCTTAATAGAAGCCAAACGCAAGCGATTGGCTCGAAGTTGTGCATGAAGCCCAGAAAACTCTGAAGCCCTGAAGCCCCGTTGCAATCACGTTAATTACTTTGTCGGTCTGTGCCAAGTTTTTCAGAGTTTTCTCTTAATTTGCAACAGACAAGTTGCCGTATTGGAACAAAATCAACACTACGAATACGCAACAAGACGGATACACAACATCCTAATTAAACAAAGCGTGCCTTTCGTGTACGGTTGCAAACTCAGTCAGGCGCGCCAGCAAAAAAAATAAAATTTGCGCTTTTGCACACGCTTAGGAAGTCCGTGCAGTTAAACACCCGAGAGTCCATGCAACTCGGTCTGCTGTCGTCAGCGTTTGAGTAATTGAAAAAAAAACAGAGCAACGCCAGGTCGGAGTCCCTTGCACACACCTATCGTCAGGCACAGCAGGGGCGCGATGGTAAAAACAGCAGTGGCAAAAAACGAATGGCGAGAGAAAGAGCAGCGGCATCTGTTATTTGTACAAGGCCTATAAGCTTATTCATTGTGTTGAGCTTCAGCTTAAACTTCCCCAATAAACAGCTTCAAGAACAGCCGCTGTTTTTCTGCTCGTTGTTTTTCCACCGCCGTTTTTTCCACACGTTGAACTTAGGTAGTCGTGTGTGGCAGTCCCGTACGCAACACGTCAAGCGCAGCAGCACCTGTTAATGTCAGATACGGTTGGTCAGAGTCCAGCTGACTTGTCTCTGACTCGTGCTGACTTTGACCCCTGAGTAAATCTCGTAGGTATAGTCTGACCACGAGCTCATGAGACGTCTGCTACGGGTCAACGTGTCTTGAAACGTTATTGAAAACAAAAGAAAGAGAAATTGGGCGTGCTTATGCATAGTCGATTTTTTCTTTTGTTTTCGAAACTTTTCGAAGCACGTAGAACCTTACCAGGCGTCTCATGAGCTGATGGTTAGACTATTCAGCGTTCATGAGCAGATGAGTGTCATAACATCCTGTCTGCAAAAAGTTCCTCTTGTGCTCCATACGTTAACCGCCGCGTAGGTCCTGTCACTATCAATATGATACGTGACCGCAATTCTGAAACCGAGCCTAACCATTCACAAGCCAACAGCGTCTTAATTTCCGGACCTGCCACGTTACATGTTCGTCAGGGATAGTAAGTGAGTACAATACACGTGCTGCATGGTGCATGTGAAAACAGAACCCCTGAGTGCAGAACCAGCGAGCATATCGTGTCCTTGTTGTTGGCACGAAGATCGCCCCAACGGGAAGCACTTTCAATGACACACTTTTTGAAGTGTAATGTAAACTTCATCATAAGATCTATGTATTTGGTCAAATCCAGGAACATCCGTCGATGACTTGGCACCGGTCACCGGAAACATACAGTGCAAGATACTCGGCGGTGGAGTGCAGAAACTTTTAAGGTCGGTTTATACTCTGACTGCCCGGCAGTAGCAGTCAGAAATTTGTGACTGCCCGTTCGGTCAGCTCACGAACGGAGCAAGAACAGTAGACGGCAGGCAGCGGGCAATGGACAGTGCGGAACAGGCAATCGCTACAAGCAATCACTGCCTTGCCGGGCACTTCTGCGTGGTAGTGACTTCTCCGGATTTTGACTTCTACTTCCCGGAAGTCAGAAGTATAAATAGACCTTTAATCAGGGTTCTGATGTTGTGACGTATACATGTGAGAAGAACAACATCATAAGAAACCTGGTAATCGTTAGGATTAAGACACAGATTCTCTTCACAGGTCACAACTGCATTAGATTTAAAAAGCGGTCATGCATATCTATATGTGCCGCATATAGCCAAGTTCGCTGTTTCTTAAATGGCTTAAAGCGCAACTTGTGTGTTGTTGGGTATCTGAATCGCGATCCGAGTCCAGTTCTTCAGTTAACGCATACACACGCCCATAAGGACTAACTGACTGGAACACTTGTGGAGGAAATGCGCAGACTCCGGCCGGACGCGGCAAACGAACAAATTACTCGACTCCTTTGTACATTGTGCATGTATGTATATGTACACTTGTGCACTGGCGTGTAGTAGGGACCTATGTACCTAGCCTGTTGCTTGCTGGTGGATACTACCTATGGTGCAGTTAGTGTTTAGCTCTAAAAGAAGAAACATGTGACTATCAGCCTTGCGACGGCACAAGCCTCCGTGTGATGGATACGGGTGGAACTTGAGAGGTTACGCTCAGTCACACAACAAGCACAGACAAGGAGCGCCTATGCCGTCCTGTAAGAAGGGCACGCATACGCGTAGAGCTCGTATAAACAGTGGGAGAAGCAGCATGACCAAATATATGCTAACGCACACCAGAGCGGCTCATATTATGAATATGTACAGTATGTGCCGCTCAAGCTATGCATACACGTACATAGTATATGTATACGTAATGTATGAGCACTGTACTGCGATGTGAGCCCCATAAGACGAGAAAAAAGAACCCCAGACCAGCAGAAAGTGAGATTTGACCATATTTCACGCCCGTGTGTGTGTGTGTGTGTGCCGCGCGCCCAGAGCGCATGCGCGCGTGCAAATGCCGAAACTGGTATATATGACCATGTAGTGCGTCATGTACTTCAGTCTGCAGCGATCGGTCACATCTCCCCCCGCTCAGATTCAGGTCTCGCTCCCCCGATCAGTAGTTCGGGATCGGGAACCGATACGGGTCCTAGTTAGTGTCCAGCGGACGGGGACGCTTGGGGATCATCGGTTGTTGTCGGCTGGGTGTCCTTTCGGGAGGATTACACCTAGACATGACCATGTACCACTGGCGGATGATCCAGGGGAGTCTAAGGGGGCATGCTTCCCCTTTGGTCACAATGGTCCCCGTAGGGAGGCTACCGTGAAGAAAGAATTACTCTAATTACCAGAATCGTAGGATTTTCACTCTAACACGCTCCAAAAGTCCAAAATCATGTGCATCACGTGAACCAGGAAGATCGCGCGTATGAAAAATCGCCCACTTTAGCGCTTTTGCACGGCTTTCGACTTCAGATGCCCCAAGCACAGATTTATTTGTCAAAACAACTATTCAAAATTACTACCAACAACAGCAGACAAAAACGATGTTTTCAGTTTGGCGCTACCTTGACCAAAGCCGCAATCCGCCATTGACGTTGACGACTTCGAACATGGATAGTCCTTCGCTGGTACCCTGTTGGGTGACACACCGTGTCTGCGTCTGTGAGCATGACAAAGCACTGCATGCAGCGTGTCAGGGCTTATCATTGTGTCACACCACCGCTCCCTGTATGGTAATGAACCGGTGTTTTTGTTGGTGTTGCCGTCGTGTGCGATTACCACGGGCGCCAGGCGTTATTTACGGTCACACGAGATACAGTATAGTGTCAGCAAAAGCAAGCAACTATGCGGCATCTGTACAACTGTTTTATTGGTTTTCCTTTCTCAGTAACTCAACCAGCTAGTTGGTCGCATGTATATAGGTATTACATACAGTACACATACATACTTGTGGCGACACCAATTTTTTCGCTCTGGGATCTGCACACATTTGCCCAAACCGATACTGTTGTATACATTTAAATTGAAAACGGGGCACACACGCACAGCCACAATTACACGAATGACAACTTGCTATCTAGTGCACATACATATGTAGGTATAATGTATATATATACAGGGCGTCTCAAACAGGGTTGGGCAAAATACGTTTTTTTTTCAAAAAATTAATAATTTTTTAAAGATTTTAAAACGCCCAGATGATCAAAATATACCCCCAAAAAATTGGAAAACGCTCATGTTGGGAAGAAAACCTGGTTAAATGAAGTAATTCTATGTGTTCTGAGGCAAAATAAACGGGTTTCAACCCTTTTCTAGCGAGTTGGTAACATCGCATATCAGACCCGCATCATGGGACCAACTTTGGGCGGGGTCATCATTGAAAGTCAAACTCCGTATATCGACGTATGGGCGAAAATTTTTTGAAAAAATGGGACAAAAAATTGATTTTCCTTGAAAATCACGGTACTTTCCTTGAAAAAAATCAGGGAAGATCAAGGAAACTCAGGATTAAAAAAAAACGAAAAACGACCCAGACGTTTTTTTTTTAAAAAAACGTAGTTTTTTAAGAGAAAACGCCGTCGTTTTTTTTGCCCAACCCTGGTCTCAAAAGTACCCTTTCACTTTTTCTTTTACATCATGTATGCAGGTTGTGGAACTTGCTTATGCAGAGTCGTGGCACTGTACTGCCACAAAGGAAAGTATATCTGGATACTCACTCCATGCACAAGTTTGGTCTTTGTAGCCAGCTCCAAATCGTTCTTCTATCAAGTTTATAGTTCCGGTGCGTGTCGGTTCGGAGCTAGAGTTTTTATGGGAAACAAAGTCAGTCAATCAGCTGCGGGCCCAGACGCAGACTTTTGCCGGGATTCACATACCTGGAAGTTGTATTTACGGTGCTGAAAATAAAGAAAGAAAGACCAAGTGCGGCCCTGCAGCTAATTAAATCCGGCTATGCGCTCAAAGTGTCGTAGTTGGCCATGGCCACCTTATGTATACATACCGTCGGTCTCTCAATGCGTGTTTGGTCTGGATTGTTTATCGGCACGCAACAAAATTGGAAACAAGGAAACATGGAAATGTTACAAAAACAGGCAAAAATTACGCAGTGTTTGGCAGTCATCAAAACTCTGCATACATACAGTATATCAAGAAGAATGCGTAGGAATACCACAACATCGAGAATAAGCCGAAGCCGATTTGTGGACTGGAAAAAACATAATGGTGGACTCGTTTTTTCGTTTTTCAATTAGCATACTACACAACAGTGTGTGGTCGCGCGTGTGGTAATCGTGATAATTCGACCTCCGTCCCGGCTGTTTATTGAAATTTGATAAGAGCATCCCCGCACCCGGTGAATGTCTTGTGGGACTTCGGTTCGTTGAAGTAAAACAAAAAACAGTGATTTTGGCTGCGGTTCTGTCTCATAACGACAACATGCACCTACCATACATACATACACACTAAAAACAGAGAGGAACAAAACAAACAAAACATTCGAAGACCATACTGTTCGTTCGGGCTTTGGTTTTCGATTGCAAATTCCGAACAAGAGCAAGCGCGCAGGAGAAAGGTACTGTATACATAACCGCTGTTTTTCCAAGCACGAAAAAACGAAAAACAGCACCGAGTAAAGTCAAAACAACCGAAATCGATTAGAAAATATTATTGCTTCAAAAACAGTCATAAAAGCTGAGCAGTGTTGATGAGCTCGCCGGCTACATAGGCTGGTGAAAAACCAAAGATAAGCCGGATATATTCATGATGACGTGCTAAAGCGTGTGCTATGGATGTGATTAGAATATACCAAGTCAAATGTTACATACCTATGACGTAAAAAGACGAGAAGGCGAGACGCGATTTTGCTCTGAAAACAAACACAAACTATCCTAAGAAGCCTTTAGTTTTAGGTAAGGACTATTTTACGTTTAGAAAACGGATTTCCTACAGTAGGTGCAGCACCAAAGGCCTGGGGCCGGTTTGCTTTTCAGAAAAGAACTCATCAGACATTGATATCTTTAAAAACGGGTGTTAGTGGCAGTGGGTGTTAAGGTCGGTTTATACTTCTGACTGCTCGGCAGTAGCAGTCAGAAAATTGTGACTTCCCATCCGATTGACTGCTACCCCATTTATACTCGAGCGCAGTCAAAACGATAGAAGACACGAAAAAAGTATAAATGCGCCGGGCAGTCAAGGACCGGCAGTCAAAGATTCTGACTTCCGGCAGTCAAAAACAGCAAGTTAAAAAGTTTTTCGCAAACGATTTTAAACTGATACAGTATGTATAGGTATATGTATACCTATACATATATACAGTACTGTGTGTACACATACTGTACCTGGTATTCAGTTCATAACTTTACGGAACGCGGTGAAAACAGGAATGATATCATGTGTCTGAACAGTTATAACTGGAGTGACATGGGGGTTAGGTACAAGGCACCGCACGCAACACGATACCCCAGATCCAGGCCTAAGCTCGCTCCCTTGTGAATTGCGAGCCAACAAAGTATATTATGACGAAACTAGAACTGAAGCAGCGGGCGATTTGCAGCACCTAAGTACATATGTACATACATATGTACGTACAGTAGGTCAGCGTGAGATTAGCTGACACTTGGCAGTACGACACGCATTTGCGGAACGATTCCAACTATACGACCACACTAGTCGTATAGGGGAGTCACGAATCACTTAGGGCTTTTTACTGTCAAAATCAAACAAAGGTGGAATTTGGAAACAAAGTACCGGATTGGGCTAACCAAGCGCTGACTGGGTTGCATATCCATTCTCAAAAAATTTCGCACAAACAGCACGAAAATCAAAACAACAGCCAGAGAATAAATATCCAGATCATATGGATATGGATGTATGAATATTACCGTTCTAAATACACGCCGCAGGACAAGCTGTCGGTTCGGATTTCAGTTTGCACGAGAAAAGCACACGTCAGCCACGACATGTATAGTCCATCCATCAGCTCATGTCACTTTGTGATGCTGCTGGCCAACTTGTTTCCTTCCTCCACGTTCTAATGAAAGAGAAATTGAATTTTCGAAAAAATTATTTTTCCTCCTAGATTGTGGTTTTTATGAAATCGACGTGTTTTATCGATTTTAATTTAATTTAATTTTAAATTGGATCGAATTCAATCTTCTTCGACACATTTTGTTATTTTTTAGTTTTTTTGCAAAATCAGTCACACTCAATTTCTCTTTCATTAGGACGTGGAGGAAGGGAACAAACCAGCCAGCAGCAACACAAAGTGCCATGAGCTGGTGGACGGACTATACGTTCAAGTTTATGTTGGCTTAACGGAGCATACGTATCTGCATATTATCTTTCGTGCACTACTCCTGAAATAAGCACGGCTGTGTACCTAAAATCGCCACCCAGGCTTTATTAAAGTGAAAATAACGAGTCATTAAACTGAGACTTGTGTTCCAAAGTTGGGCTCGTGACCTCAAAGGCTGATTAAGATAATCTGAAGCTTTGTAGCTTCTGGCTGAATTATCATACGTACTACGTATCAGCTTTTCTGGGCTTTACTTCATAGCCCAGGCAAAAAATAAACAGAAATGTGAACCTCTGAGCAATTTACACCTTCGGGGATGCACTAATTTCCGAGCCGTAAAATTTAGCTGAAACAGGAAGACCGTATGTATGTATATGTATGTATGTACATATTATGTGGCCCCTCCCTCGGGGGCAATGTTCAATTTTCACGGGTAGCTTTGGGTACGCTAACGGGTTTTTGGATAGCCCAGGGTGCGCTGGGGCGAAGCTTTATCCGGGCCGTAGGCACGGGCCCGTCTAGTTTAACGCTAATATTGATTGTTCGGTCATTTTATTTAACAGTATGGTAAATGTATCATAAAAGTGACAATGAAAATATAGTTAATGTTCATTGATTGAGTTCGTTCATCGACGTTTTTGCAAAGAAAAGATGTTTGGCACACCAATAATAGCTAGAATTCTGTGAGTATTACAATCTAAGAAATTTATAATATCATGACTGGGTATCGCATGTGTTAGCACCATTCGTGATCATAGAATAGCATCCTTAGTTACAAAACCGAGCCAGGATTATGAAGCAGTCTTACAAAAAAAGTTTTCAACACTCCGATTTCTTTATGATCAGCTTGAAAAAGAAAATGACAACAATAAAATGTGAGCAGTGGAGATATTTCTGAGAATTCACTCACTCTTCTCAGCATAAAAGCGCAAAGTTCCGCACGGGAGCAACAAGTTTTAGTTCAGTGATGGCACATTGTGATGTTATAAGTGGCCCAGTTATCTGGCATAGGCATTGCCGTTTGCATATTGTTGTTGTTGCATTTGACGTTGTTTGTCAATTTGCTCCATCAGCTCCTGGCGGTTGCGGGGTGGGGGCGGAGGGGGTGGTGGTTTGGCCGGGGGTGTCTCGAGGCCCTCGCGCGAGCCGCTGCCTGAATGTCAGGGAAACGGTCGTGTCAACGCAGTCTATATCATGAGGTTATTCTGAAACGCACGCGCGTGATGGTGATTCTTTATTTCAAAGTGGTTTCAACCCGGGGCATCTTTTTAGTTGTATGTAAAGTAAAACTACGCCAACACGAACCCGATTTCGGAGCTGGCAAAAAGGTGAAACATTCAGACGTGGCTGCTGATTTGGGAAACGTTACACGTTGTGGAATACGACGTGGAGCATGATGATTTTCTCTTTCTTTGCGTTTTGCAAGTTCACCACCTCCGAAATCGGGCTCGTGTTGGCGTAGTTTGCCTTTAGTTATGTATAATTTTGTGGCTGAACAACGCCCACAGTCAAAACCTCCTGATGGTGAAAACTTCCAGTCAACAAAATGGTCCAGTCCGTTCTGTTAATCACGTGATGAATACCGTTACAAGGATAGTCTGACCATGGTTTTCATGCATGCTGGTTGAAAAGTTCGGATAGTCAGCTTGAAAAGATTAAAAAATCCTCACTCACGCCTTCCCTCCTGCGAGTTCATTGACTCATTACTGGAGGCCGAACGAATCCAAGACTGTCGCTGTTGTGCTTGTGAAACATCAGTTGGCTGATTGGGGGAGGCAGGTCGCAACTGTGACTTTGGTGTCGACGAGGCACTACCACTGCTCGTGTTACCCCCACCGCCATTCTGCAATGGTTGGTCATCCAATGCATTCGTCCGTTCCATGGCTGCTGGCGGACGGTTGAGTGACGATAGCTGATGTTTCAACTCCATCAGGTCCATCGTGCGATTCGGTTTGCGATCCAACGTCGCGTATCTGAGAATGAAGAATTTTTAGCCCGGTGTGATCTATGATCTGTCGGGGTGACGTGACTCTTTGTTTTTTTTGCCAGGATGCGTTCGAGTAGCGTTAAAGCTAGTGTCATGTTCGTTCAAGTGAAGCTTTTGTATATTGTCTGCTAGCCAGCGCAACGTGTAGCGTGTGGCGTGTGGCGTGCAAAGTAGTGTGTGTTTGCACGGTTGCACGGGTATAAGTGCAACTCTGAGCCGCAGCCAGACCGCCTTCCGGTAGCTCAGTTGGTAGAGCAACTGGCTGTCCAGGCCTGGTGGCTCTGGGAGGTCGCAGGTTCGAGTCCTTCCGGGAGCATACGTTTAGCGTGGCGCGGTTCAGAGTTCACACTTTCATGTTTCCACTCTTCGGTGGAACATCATGATAAGAGACAGAATCCTGAGCGAGTTGCATTGGAAGTGCAAGCAGTGATTGACAGCTCCATCTCATAAAATTATTTCGTCACACAATAATACATCAACAGAAGAAAATCACCTGCCTCGTTCTGTTCGAGCAGAACAAAACGACAGAATAGTCTCACATGATTCTCTCCCCACTTCCCAACCATGAAACATCACCAGGTCCCCAGCAATCCTCCAACTCACTTGGCGGGCGGTGGTGGTATCGGAGGTTTGGCGCATGGTTCCGAACTAACGGAACTGGGCGTGCCCTCCCGGCTGCCCCGTTCCATCACAAATGCACCCCCGGTGACCACAGGCCCGTTGGACTGCAACGCACGCGGGTAGGCCGGCTTACCGTTGACTAGCAGATTGGCGGATTTGGGAGTGCTGGCTGGAAGCAGGAGCGTGAGTTTGTTTTGTTTTCGTTTTAGCTCTTGATCAATATGGTTTGATTTTAGCTTTTCTAATGCAGCAGTACGATCATTTCTCTCAGACGTAACCGATGGGCAAACGGTAACAAGGTTTACACGCACGACACATAAACCAAAAAACGTGCGTCACAGGCTACTGTGATGAGACCACTGCTACAGACTTTTCCCATGCCCAACGATAACTTGGCTTAAATAGGTGACACGACTGACGACCCTCACGACCCAAAGGACGGGAAATAAAAAAGACAACTCCAAATTATCATCCATCCCAACTCACTGGCATTACTATCGAATCCAGGAGCCCTAGCAACAGTCTGTAGTTCTTCCAACAGATTGTCCAACACATGCGGGGGTTGACCATTGCTGACCGCGGGTGATGGACTCTTGCTCGACCGTTTATGTTGTGATTCGACCACCATTGGTTTGCGAGGTGGTGACTGACGCAGGGGACTCGTGTAGTGGACGGGGGGTGGAGGGATTGGCGGTGAGTTGACCTGTATGCAGATATACCGTTTGAGTGAATCAGTTGCCAGCTTCAAGCCAGGCGACATAATACGATGGTCACGTGACCCCAGAACAACCGAGATTACAACCTTGGGAAAACATGCAACACACGCGAAGCCGATTTTGCCGATGCTTCACAAAAAGAACGATAACTTAGGGCATGAAATAGAAACTACGACGCTGACACAACTTCTGGATACAAAGCCGCAGAAACCTGTAATCTAAAACATGAAGGTAACAAAAAGTCGTATCCCGAAGAAATGATTCGAACTCAGGGTATAAAGTTTACGGTTCGGGTTTTGTGTTGATATTTCGTTGAATTTTTTTGAATGCCAAGAATCGACACACGCGAATTAAAAAGGAAACGAAAAAAATTAACAAAGTCCCCGAAACGTGCCGGTGTGCGTCGATTGTCGGCATCCGGGTCCTGGACCAGCGCCAACTTTTTCATCGTGATCATGGTGTTGGTCAATTTCTTGCAGCGACGAAGCGCCGCATCCATGTGAGCGGGCTCTTCTTTCAGGAATCTGCAAATTATTATTTCTGGCATATTATTACTTCCGAAAGTTTCTGGAATTTTTTTAAACGTCCGAAATACAGAAAGTTTTGTGATTATTTTTGCTAAATTTCGCACGTTTTGGACAAAACTTTGTTGTTTTTATTTGAATATTTCGGCGAGAAAGTGAAAAAAATTACCCACTTTTCTTCTTTGACAACTTTCTCCATCTCAGCGCTCATCACCGCTTTCAGATGGCTGTGCAGCGTCGGGTATTGAGCTGAGAAATTGGAAAAAACATTTTTTGCAGACATTGTCGAAAAATTGAAACATCGCGCGCACATTTATGGTGCGCGGCCATGCGTCCAACGGCAGTCAGTTGACTGGTCAATAGTTCGACTTCGTGCACGCGCAGTTTGCGATTTGTGTTCACCACCTGCAGGCGAATGTCCTCGATTTGGCGCTCGAGGTCGCTGGAATTGTAAAAAATGAAATGGAGACGCGGAAAATGCTGTCAAACCGACATTATTGGCATCAGCAACTTGTGAAATAGCATTACAAATATCGGTCACACACAGCATGACCAATGCAACCCCAAACTGATCCGATCAACAAGTCAGATGCTGGATATTCATATATTATTGCTGGGCACATGACAACAACGATGATAATACTCGATATTTTCTGAAATTAGAATGTGATCATTAAAAAATTCTAAACCCACCATAGCGCGGCATCGATCTTTTTCATTCCCATTTTGTGTCGCTCGGCCTCCTGATCAATCAACAATCTCGTCCGCCAGAATTCATCCTCGGGCATGTTCGACTGAATGGGCGCCGTCAGCTCCAACTGCGAACGCAACGTTGAAACATCGCTCGATTGTTTCTGAAATTATGGTTGTTTATGTGCGGTTGTTACGTTTCACTTTTTTCAAAATTATCATTTTTATCGGTATCAAACTTGGTGATCGGATCGGATCAAATCGAATTAGTCATGGTTACGTGCGATCTTTCGAACGATGAAATTTGATGAATACAAAACAACACGTCACCAAGACCGGGAACAGGAGCGGTCACCTGCTTTTCTCTTGTATGACATTGCATTCACATTTTCTCTTTCTTTTTTCCAAAAAGAAGGCAAACTTGACCAACATTAACATCCAGCAGCTGTTTGATGCGTTCAAACGTGTCCCTCAAGATTTCCTTGCTTGTCTGTGCGTTCATCTGGGCGGTACGTCGCAGATGTTTCAATTCGGCCTGCATATCACCCACTTGACCTTTGACGTCGAATAGTTGACGGCGTAATTCGTTGTTGGGCAGCGGGTAGTAGTCTGGAACGGGATATTATGTTGAATTGTGGCATACTGTACTGCTTTGGTTGCCCGCTTCGATCTGCTTTCGCTCATCGTCAGTGTGCATTTTCCAAACTCTGGTTGAGATGTTTTTGTGCCCTTGTCACTGTCACACTTGTCCTGTTTTTATGACCATCGGCTTTATGCTGACCACTTTATTTGTCCAATCAGCCAAAAATCTGCAAAAATTAAGTAAAAGACCGCATATCAGAATATCAAAGTGATTAACCTCCGCCGCCGCCCGACTGCATCGACATGAAGCTGGCCTTGTCCGAGCTCATGTCTGAAACATTATTGTTTCGATCAAAAAGTTGGAAAGTTGCCGACAAAATCAAAATCCAAGCAAACCCCTGAGAAACGAACCACTAAATCTCGAAATCGAGCCAGCGTCGCTGGCGTTATCGTCCTGGCTGCCGCGATGGTACGAGCTCAACGGTGGACCGAGGATCTCCTTTCGAAGCGCGTCCAGATCCTTCTGTGGTTCGGGATGTGCGCCTTGTGACGACTTGCTGCTCAACGCGGTGTGCACCAGACTCGACAGATTGGCCAGTTGCTTCTCCATGCTCACCATCCGGAGTCTGAAAATAATGTAAATAAATGTATAGTCCATCCATCAGCTCATGGCACTTTTGTTTGGAAGGTTCAGGTTCCGGTATGAAAAATTGTTCCTCCGCAAGGTAATGTCAGAGAAAATGGCGCACAAAAATAGAATAAAAACCTATTTCTCTTTCTTTTCTTTTTCGTAAGCCAACCGGAACCGGAACAGCACTGGATCCTGTCAAGCTCTTCAGCTGACAAAAAGTGTCATGAGCTGATGGATGGACTATAGTGTAATGTTGGCTATGCGCCAAGAGGTTCGAAACTTGGCGATCGGTCCCATCTCGGTCATACGTGTCCTTTTTGTTTTGAGATTTGGTGAAGCCGCCAACCTTGACCAGTGTAAAAGTTGTTTATTAAGCTGGTTGACGACAGGATTTACGCTGGTCGAACTCAATGACCCGCGGGCATCACTGAACTTTTTGAAGGCAAAAAGTCATACTGATCCCCAGACTGGACCGATCACCAAGTTTGACACCCAACTAAGTGAATAAATACCAAAAATGAAAAAATTGGATATTTGATATTTGCATAGTATCCTTTTTCATTTTGAAGAACATTAGAGAGTGACCAGTTTCAAAGTTTCAAAACCAGTTTTCTTTTCATTCTTTCTTCCTGAAAAGATTTGAATAAACCAACTCAAATCTTGGCACCATCGGGGTTCGATGTACTGGTCGCCTGTATTTTGCGTTATTGAGTTCTTTTTCCATTCCAATTCCAAGTATTGTTTATTCAAGTTACAATTTCACATTTTAGTTCGCTTATTCCTCACACGACTGAAAGTTTACTCGTCGAACTTTTATTTCTTTGGGTAACACCGCTGTTTTATGGGCATGACAACACATTTAGCCTTAAATAACGATAAACAAACAAGGAAACAAGCGAGAAAACGTGATAAATAAAGTTTTTTTTGCAACACGTGGACCATGTTATCTATGCATCTGAGGTGCGAAAAAAGCTGTTCAGTTCTGCTTAGATGTCGGGTAAAGGCCTCAAAAGTATGGCTGCGGCTGATATCAAACTGATCGTTTGGTCCGGTCTTGCGTTGGTTACTTGACTTTAGGATATTTCCTCATATCACAATTTTTGACCAGCGTAAAATAACATGCAGACAGCTGTTAGGTAGTAATATTAGCAACTCTACGGTGGTCGAGTTTAAGTGGCTTCAGTAAATATTTCGAACAGCCCGTAAAGTCACGTGACCAAATCAAGACCGGACCGAGATCGGTTACCAAGTTTGATTTTGGCCAAAATACATACTATAGTTCAGCTGCTGCGCTTTGGATGCTAAAACGTCACCGAAACTTTTGACGTGCTGCATCTTCAACGAAACGTTGGCCAGCAATTTTTTCCTCTCTCAAAAAATGTGAGAAAGGTCAGAGCTAATGACAGCCGCGCATTGGTATATTATATTTTGTGGAAAAATTAAGGAAGTTTCCGTTTGTGGTCGCCATATTTCAGCGAGAAAACGGCACTATTTTTCACTGGATGTCTCTGGTCTGACGAATTATACGATTTTTACTTCAGACATGAGGTGCATTCTGTGCGACTTTAGTTCAAACTTTGGTGCATAATGCTTACGACTAGTGTATGTATATCATGTGGTGGTTTTTAATCAAACCAGAAACCACTGTTCAAAGCGAGATGAAAAACAATTTACGAACTGCGAAAGAAATGAGACACATTCTATTTTGATTGCCGGCATATAACTCAGAAAACAAACTAGAGTTTTACTATATTTCACGTTGCGCAAGGCTTGTTTTTCGCCGCTAATCTGTAAAAAAACTTGCTCTACTCCTCGGGGAAAACAAGAAAAGTTGAACTCTAAACTTTATGCTTTACATTGGAAATAACCGAATTTTGTTCTCTTTTCTGCATTTACAAACCAAGGGACGTAAAAACACTTGTCAATGCGCGCTGCCTTAAGGACGGGATTAGATTTCGCGTCGGAAAAAGGCTCTTGACTGTCACTGCTTGGGAGGGCAGTTAATGGCGCTAAACTGTTTGTTGTTCGGCTCAAAAGCCGGCGACCGCAAGTCAGAAGATGTTGGAGAAAAAGCAATGCACTAGACTTCCCTGTCAGGAATTTTAAACAGGTGGCCATCCCCCAGAGTTTTAAAAGCCAGCCCAGATTGTAAAACTTTCCAGCAAGAGAGGGTATTTTGGACTACCCTGTGAGTGCAGTGCACCAACCTGGCTTCTTCGTCAATAATCGGCGTTGCAGCCCCTGATCTGCCAAGGCTGCCCGCTTCATCCGTGTATGTTTGTTCATAGGGTGACCGAAGATAGGAATTACGACCGCCAACTGCTTGGAACGGGGATGTCGGTGTGGGATCTGGAAAAATTATTTTTATGGTTTTTATGAATAAAAAAAATTTTTCGGCACAATTGGCTGCAGGATTTCTGCTCGTAATAGCTATGGGATTTCATGCACAACAACCTCAAAACTGTTTTTTAATGTTTTTCTCCACAGTGGAATTGCAAATCAAAAGATGACGCAGGGGCTGCACACAGCGCGTTGGTCTTCAGTCTTTTTCTTCCGCAGAAAAAGCAAAAAAAACAAAATTGCGCACCACAACTATAGGTATTTTTTCCAGGAAGCTCCTTGAAATTCAAAACAATATGCAAATGTGTGAATCTAAGACATCATTGTAATTCACCCAAGGTACACACACTCCTAAGAGGCATCTAAAACTACGATACAAGTATAAAGTACACATATACATTTATATACAGCCACATTCAAAATGTACCCTGGTCGGATCCTGTGCGTCTGACTCGATGAGCCGATGTTGGACTGGGTTTCTTGTCTAGATTATCTGCCACAAACACAAAAAGGCTCATGTAATAATGTCGCTGGTTGTTCGGTATACCGCCGTTAAGAATATTTGGGTCACCCTATACCCAATAAATGTTGCTATCCCAAAATATAGCTCTTTGTGCTCATGCTTATGATAATGGATTGGATATTCATTTAATCGGCGTGCGGGCATGTTTCACTGCGCTAACATGACCCGCTGTGATCAATTGACAGGGCTTACCATCACAGTGGCCGGGATTGGGCACTGGATGCGTTTATGCATAAAGGATTGTCCCAGTAGTTTGGAAGATCTTATGCGAAAGTGCTCAAAGGAACTGATTATACCAACGCCCAAGCGTACAACATGGCATCCAAACCCACTGAACCAACCAACAGAACTGCGTTGCGTCGGTTGCAGTGCGCGGAATCCAGCATATCGGCGATTCAAGGACCCCGTGGCGCCTGGGGGCAAGGCCGAAGCTGGACGATTCGGGTAGTAGATGCCCGCCGCACCACCACGTTGAGGGAAACGTTGGCGCACACCTGCACCGCCTTGCGATTGGGGATAGTAGGGCACTGAATATTGATTAGTTGCTGTTCAATTTTTAGGTACAGATTTGATCGTGATCTGCTGAATTCGGTTTAGTCACGCGATTTTTTTGTACTGTCCCATTGGATATGACCAGAGACTGGGTTCACGTCTGGGTTTCTATTTTTTACTGCCTGTGCTTTCAGGCAGCACGACTTAGAGAGGATCAGGGCAACCATGGCGCAGCTGTCTGGAGGACTCACTAAAGGAAAGTCAGAAGGTTGTCATGTCAGTCTGCACAGCGTACATACTTGTTATCATGCCGATCGGGACAGTGTCAAAAGTACGTACAGTCTGTCAAGCACAACTAAAAACATTTAAAACCACCACGCACCCCTTCGACTTCTATAATCAGCCATTTCCAACTCCGATTCACTGTAGTATTGTAACTCTTCGTCCAGGTAGGAGGGTGGCACAGAGACCGGGGGTTGCGGGGCCTGGATTGGCTCGAAGGTCGCCGGTGGTCCAGGGGTGCCCTGACCGTTCACCTGTCCATGAGCTGCTTGCTCTAACGGGGTCGGGGTCTTGACGTTGTGTTCGCGCACACGCAACACCGATCGGTCTTTCACGTCCCTGCAATTTAACAAATAAATCATTAACGCTGGAACTTAAAATTTAGCAAACGTATGCGCGGTTTACTTAGTAAACGTGCGCGGTTAACTAACGGCACGCAACATTGGATGTCATGGAATTAGAAAGTTTTTTCAATGCAAACTTTACCGGTTTTCTTTCTTTGCATCCTTACAGTCAGCAGTATCTGTTTTATCAGACTCGGAATTGTTGGAGGGTGTCAGGAGCTTCTTTAGAGTCTCCATAGTACCGGAATATGGTAGCAATAAACAGAGTGAACTCTTTTTAGGAAAAAGAACAATACAGGCGTTGACGTGAGTAATAAGTTCGACAAGACAAGACAAGATGTGCAAACTTTTGCGCGGGTCACCGGCAACAATGTGAACTTTTAGGTACACTAACAAGAACGAGCTTGGCTGAGTAGGTCCGCTGGTGCTCAGTTCCAAAAGACACCTGGCGTATGAAGGGATTGCATAACGATGTTGTTGTTGTTGCAGACTGCCCGTTTCAAACAGTGTGCGGCGGTAGCGGCTCAAATTTGTGCCACTTATTGCCATTCTCTTAACTCATACTTATGGAAACTCTGTTTTTGTCGTCGGAGACTTTCGAGAAACCTGGGGTTTCACTTAGCGAAAAGTTTATGCTGCAGGTAGACATACTTTTCCAAACTTGGCACGAAATACTGCAGTTGTGGACTCTATCGTATTGTTGCAATTCAGCCTTCGACTATCAAGCAAATAATGGCAGACGCAGTTTACAGTGTATAAGTAGGAAACGACAGCAGAGTTGCCGTTTAGGATGTAAGCACTGATAAGCGTCAGTAACGTCAGCAACCGCACAAAGTTCTTCCACTTTTGCCAACAGAAGTTTCTTTATCATTGTTTCTGAATCAACGCTGTTTACCAATAATGCGTGCAAATAAAAACTGATTTACAGACGAAAAATGGATGTGATTACCTAGGTTTTGTTACCAGCCAGGTGAAACATCAACCTGCATGGCTGGTAAAAGGCGCCGTTCAAAGCTTAACATTTCATGTGAGTATGAAAACAAAGGCTGTATTCCAAACGGGATGGAAAAGTTTGTAAACGGGTTTCTGCTGAAAACTGTGCAAGATCCATACATAGAATTGCAATAAAATTCTGAATGTCATATTATATGATATTACATCAATGCAGGCAGAGCAGAACATTCTTGATAAAAACGTCAAAATAAAGAAAGTAATGCCGCCATCTTGTACCGAGTTATAAAATTATAAATGTGCATAATTTTATGCGGTCATAATCACCAGAACGGTACTAAAAGATAGAGATTGGTAGGCGGATTACAGACACTTCTGTATTGGTGACAGACAGAAAAGTTCACTATCGTGGATGTAAGTAACTTTTTACTACTTTTCGTAGGATCATGCCCTCTTGATTCACCCAAATGTATAAATAATCGTGAACTTTTGATGGTTACTTGAGTGGGCGGGACAGTGTCATCATAATGATGACAGATCCAAGGTGAAATTCTTTGAAGGCAGATTTTTCGATGGAGACTGTCAAAAATGTTCAAAAAAGTTACGAAACAGTCAGAAAAATTGACCTTGGCTCACCAGATAAATCAAATATTAATCACAGCTAGCTTCATTTCAATACCTTTTTCTGACGGCGGTCTGGGAATTCGTACTTGGCAGAAAAACTGTGAAAAGCTTTGTTATTTTATTGCTTTATTAAATTTTGTGAAATAAGATACCTTTTTTCATTGAAAGTAGCGAGCTATTATAAACTTCTAGAAATAAAATAAATAGACACGTATAAGTATTGAAAGCAACTTTTTTATTATGATGCACTGAACACTTTTTTCGACACACAGTACAGTGCAAGCGCAATAAAAAAGCGAATTGTTTACTTTTGCAAAAAAATATTTTTCATACGTTCCAAAATTTGCGCTAAATCTAACAGAAATAACTTTACTTCATATGTTTTTGTTGCCCATTAGCTAACACATTAACATAGACAAGCACAAATTCCTATTCGACTACAAATAAATAAAGACATCACATCATATTATTTTTGTTTTTTTTGTAAAGTCTGATGCTCTGTTTTCTTTTGCAGCACAGTTCCTTTTTTATCGAGTTTACCTTGTTGACTATACACAGCAAGCTATCGTAATTGATGAACGTCGCTGCTTGCCGCTTTTGACTGGTGGACGAACATTAGGAAGATGTGCAAATGAAAATATTTGCACTGAATAATAAATATGATAATGAAAATGAATGATTTGTACATTTCTAATTGAACTGAAAGACGGCGCACACAAGGACAACGTTTTGATGATAAAAATTAAAGGGGTCGGACTCAAATGAGTTTCTGGTTTCACAGGCGGCCAGTGCACTAATTGTCAGTGTACCAGATGGCCAAAGCGATATATCCCAGAATCAAAGGGAAAGTGACGGGGCATGACGTTGCGTAACATGATCGCACACAAAGCATGTTGTCAGCAGAATTCCGAACACAACAAGCAGATGATTCGCTGGAATTACCAAATCTAGAGAAGCACAAATATCACAAAAAAAAAAACCCAAATCGGAACATACATAACATCACGAATGAATGAAACATAACAATGAAACATCACGCCTCACCTGACATCATCAAGCTCATAGAAAAAGTCCGGTTTGTCCTTGTCTTGAATGTAGATTCGGACATGCGGCTGTTGCAGGTACTGAACGGTGACTTCTTCGGGGAACGCCCGTATGAACAATGACCTAACGTCATCCAGACTCTGTGGTTCGGCTGGCAGCACCGTACGTTTGGTTTCGTCTTCGAATTGCAGGAAGACAAGGCCTGCAACAGTGGGTGCCGGGGCTGAGAATGATCGTGATGCTACATTGTGTAATGTCGGTATGATCTGGGTTGGTCTTTTCCAAGGAGTTCACACAGATGAACCCTCTGTCTGTGTTTGCTGATTAGAAGGTACATATGTACCTGAGATGAACCCTCTGTGAAACAGCACGCACAAAGACTAGGCTGGCTGATGTTTCACTGACCGCGGACCACATGTACCTGAATATCACAAGCTGAATTAATGAGGAGAAGCCTGACTAATCGCCCTACCTTACGAAATCTTATCAAATAGTTTCAATTTCAGGTCTCATTCTAATGTTTCGCCACACCTTGTGTACCTCTGATTTCCAAATTGGGAGCGCTTTTCCCTCGTTCTCTGAATCTCACTCTTGGCTCACGATCAAATTCCATATTTATTGTATCAGAATTGTGTTTTCAAAGGTGGAATTACTCACACGGAACTTTGAAAAAAGTTTGAGAAATGAAGTAGCCCAGTCTAGTGACGCCAAAAAAGTACTGCCGTGTCGGCACTTATGACTAGTGTGAGTATTCAATGACTGAGCAACCAGTCGCTTTTTAGGCTGTTGCTAATGTCGCCTCTTTTCAATATGAGCTTTCTTGACTACCATTTTTTTCGATAGCTGCTAGTGCTAACGTAATCGTAGTGGTGTACGGTACTTGAGCGCTGACTTGAGATGTTACGTTACGCTTGGGGCTGCGCTTGGTTCTCACAACGAACAAATCAAATTAGCATCGAGCGCTGCTTAACGTAGCATTATGGTTTCGTAAAAAGTAAGCACCAGCTTTTTGTGAAAAAAGAAGAAATTTTCAGTCAATCATACTAACGGGCGGTGGATTTCTTTATCTGCAAACTGGGAAATCGCAGTTCGCCGACCAGACTGCGTGGCTGAGATTTCTTTGAGCGATTTTCCTCCTCCCGTTGTAAGCGCAGACTTCGGCGGGCCAGATATGATCGAACAAATGCTATGGCTGGCGATGCCATTTTCTTGATTTGGATTTTATGTTTTTTAAATTTTATTGCATTTGAAACATTTTATGTTCAACTGTGAACCAAATAAAATGATGCTGATAAATTGGGCATTGACCGCAGGCGCAAGTTGAACGATATTGGGGAGCGCCGAATCTTCAAATGATTGGATGTCAGATTTGTTGATATGTATACCAGCAGGTGAACAATTTGTGCTCGTATATAACTTGAGCACTACATTTACAATTGTCAATTTAGACTGATGTTGTAGTGGAAATAAAATGTTTTTCTGGTAATCGGTGCAAACATTAAAATATCCGCTATTTTTTAATCGACCTGGTTGGGTTTCAAGTTCGGGCACTACGGGCGCCTTATTTCAATAAGTTTTGGAACTTTTTGATGCAAAATTAGTCATTCAGTCAAACCGTGTGTTTCGTGTTATGGTCGTCTGGTTTTTTCATGTCCTACAATATTGAACATACATTACAGTTTGCATTGCACTCTTAAAAGTGCCAAAACTTCATCACTAGAATGGTCCTCCCGGGGTGTTTAATGTATTTATTTTTTGTACTGAGCGGTTTGTGTTTTTGATTGCGGCAAACACGCAACAGTAAAGCACCGGCGTGATTTGATGATTTTAAAATGTGCACAACTGGAAAACTATAAACGTTTTTCCGAAATAAAATACCAATAAAATTTCAAAAAACCGCGTCGTAAAGCGTCACCCACGCGCACACATAACATCTCAACTCAGCAGGTGGTCATTACCCCAGCGACAGCTCAATACGTTTTTGTGTCATTGATAAAATTTAGATCAATTGTAGTACATATGTAATTGTACTGTGTTTCGATGTATAAATTGCGACTGCTTTCCAAACATGTTCTTTTCAAATTTTTTTCGCAAGCGTAAAATGATGTTGAATTACATAACTGTCACCGACATCGACCGAAGCGGCATGATAACACGAAGTCACATTGCAGGCAAGGCACAGTTGGCACAGAGCTTGAGGAATTCAGGTTAGAAGTAAGGAAAAATGCCCAAGAATGGTAGTCTGCAGCCATTTGTGGCAAAAGACGGGTCCGAAATCCCGAGGTCAGAAATGTTGGGCCCGTGCTTTCATCCCGCAGAAATAGTTCGCAAGACATAATAAATCACTACCGGCAGGAAAAAATTTTAAAAAAACACGGGCAAAAAATTCCGCAACCTGGTTTCTGAACGACTCTCTCCCTCAACGTGGTCGGCCTGACAGCACTGTTGTTCGCATTCACATTCGTGCGTCTGAATGCTCCACCACCCGACATAACAGGGGCATCGCTGTTGTCGCTAATGTCTGGACTCTGTCGTTGCTGTTGGCTCTCGTCGTCTAAGAACCGAATACCACTCGATTGGAATGGTTTGCGGTTACTGTAGCTGTTGCCCGTCGATGATTGGCCGGACTGTTGTTTGGGCTGGAATGGTTTTGGCAGGATGTTGGTTATGGAACACCCCGTCCGGTTTGATCACTAAGTCGAATATAGGAGCCATAGAGAAATGCCTCTGCCTGGGGCCCAACACGAGTGGTGTATCAAGTCATCGTGAGTGCACAAACAAAGCAGGTACATACCAGTAGGTATGTACCTTAGGCTTGTCAGCCCATATTCTTGACATAAATCCTCTATTGAATTCGAAGCGTTGAAGAAAAAAACAGTTTTCGTCGTAAAAACGCCATAAGTTCCAAATGTCGCATCACGCACTACCCCTCCCTCCCACCTACCGTCGGTCTGCCAGTTTCGGTGTCCGTCTCCTGTGTGGCCAATGGTGCCCGATACAAGGGTGACACCCCCTTGGTGGTCGGTGTATCGTCGTCACCAGCCTGACGCAAAGTGGCTCGGTGCTCAGGGGGTCGGGATGACGCCGTTTGGCCTGAATACGTTGTCCAGGTGTATAGTTGGGGGCTCGGCTAAAGATCTTCTCCACCTCGGCTGAGGCCTGGCTCAACTGTCTTTGGGCTGGCCCCTTTCAAAACTCTTTGCTTAACAAGTCCCTGTGTGTATCTACCAAATTTGAAAAAGGTGTACCGTACCCATAATTATTGCTGTGGTGTCAACTGTGATTGAATGCTGAACGTTATCTCAACGCTTGGCAGCGACGGATCACATTATTTTAAGTGATGTTTCACAGTGATTATATATTACGGAGTGATAAGTCCGCAAAGTGACGTGCATAAATGATTACAAACTGAACGGTATTTTGCGTCTCAGCAGTTAGCCGTATGGTTCGCATGGGCATTAACACTTACGGTGCAAACAACATATATGTAAAACCCATTAAAAATGCCTGCCAGGCACTAAAGAAGGAAGGTACTTGGTACATAATGGACAGACACTTGTTTCACGTCGCCAAACTGCTGTTTTCGACAGTACAAGCGAAGACGGAGAAAGAAAATATAAAGAATTGCTTCTGGCAAAATACAAAGCCTTGCGTTTTGTAATGTCTGGTTTGGTTTGGAGGGGGCGCTTGGAATTTGCAAAGTGCGGTGAATTCGGGAAGGAAGAAAGGTTCCAAGTAAGCCACCCAACTTACAAGGTAGGGAAGGGATGGAACATCATTACATAACAACTGGCGCATTGTACAAACTAAATAACGACAAAAGGTACCTACTAAATTGTTGAGTTTTTGCTGCACTTTTGGGTGGCCTGCCTGTAGCGTGTCACGGCAGCCAAACACTTACACACTTTGGAAGCTCTTTATTGGTTTAAGCTTGCAGTATACACCAGAACATGGGGTGGTGACAAATGATTGGTGTGGTCCCGGTCTGGAACTGATACTCTGGTAACATGTTCCTGTGAAACATCGGATGACCGCTGTGCACCTACAACAGTGTGCGAGTCTACGATTCAGAATCAGAAAGTTGGTTCGTTGATAATTTTCACGCACGCATCCGCATCAAGGAAAGTTTTGTTTAGAACCAACACCGATTTGGACCAGTAACGAACCATATTCCCTGTTTACTGCATGCCGCGAGTCACCAAAACGTGTCACCACTACCATTTGCCATATCTTTGCCGTACCAGCCAAGCACAACTGTTTTTGTCGTTGTTACACCAATGCTTCAACTGCTCCCGCTTGCAATATGGTAGCTACACCGTGTATGGCCGTGCAAAATTGTTCGTTTTGGTACTGGACGGAAATATTTCCATACCACCCAAAAGCATACCGTGATATCATAAACGGAACGTGACCAAAGACAACATTGCTAGCGCGCTCAAAAACTACCACTCGGTCTTTGGAGATTTTTTTGCGCGCCTGCCTGGTCGCCAAGTTTTTGTAAGACGCCAATTTGTGTGTGAAGGGCAAAGGTGACCTTGGGGCTGTTAATTTAGAAGGCACACAGGTCCATAGATCTCTGATAAACTGAGTATCCACATAAGAAGCACGTGTATCTAAAATTTATTGCTGTAGGAACCTTGCATCGGATGATAACCAAACAAGCTTGACGAAAGACTTTAGTTTTCGTACAACAATGAAGGCATTTTCTCAGTTCTATGCGCGTGGAACATCAGGTGTCTTACTAAGCGTGCTGAGAAGTATTTGATGTTTTTATGGTAGAGGAAGACTGCCGAAAAAAATTCACCACCACCAAAATCTATGAACAAGAACAACCTTATCCATCGGTCACTAACCGCCTTTGGGTAAGCGAAACGAGCACATTGTTTTCAGTCGTCGAATGAAAAAAGATCGCTGTTTGGGGCTATTGACATTGGTGTTGTTGCAGTTGCGTTTGCTTCTTTCCCACGCAAAGAAACGTTCGGCAAACTTTTTCGATACACCGGAGGACATTTTTGGGTTTGTTTTTCGGGCAAAAAAATCGCTAATGGGAGTGCAGGCAAGTTTGCAGTTTCGATCGTTTAGCCAGCATAGGCTTCGTGTTACGTGAATAAATGTGCTGCACGTCAAAAAATGTTTGGTGTCAAACGTTTTTTTTCGGTGGCGCGACTACTACTACAAATTAACGCGAAATTTTCAAAATATATGCTGCCCATACTTGCGTAAATTTGTCCGTTTTGCTGCGAAAGTGGTACAAAAACAAAAGGGGCTGACTTGAACGCCTATTGACACATTGCGCAAAATGATTAATTGAAACCATGTGAGAAAAAAACTGGTTTAAATGTGACACTTGGTTAGTTTTGGACGCCATCTTTCTTCCAAATGAGATGTGAGCCGAAAAACAAAGTTTCAAGTCTGGTTGATAAACCCGGGCGTTTCATGTCTGCACGGTTTTCTCCGCATCAAACAAGCAACAGTGCAAGTGCATGCAATATAATGTGTGGACAAACATTTACCTTTTTGTTCTGTCGGCCAAACAAGATTGAATTACAGGCAGCGAAAAGTGACTTCCATGAAGAAATAATGCGGGCTCTTGGCGCTGATACGACAAAACATAAATTATGTGGTCGTTTTTATATCAATTTGTTTTGTAGTTGGACGTAACAGAGGGGCATGGTTGTACTACATGCGCATTTGAGTGGAAAATTTTAGTGATGATAACACTAACCTTTAGAATAATAATGTCTTCATGAAAAGAAGCCCTGTTTTAGCCCCCGTGTGGCGAAATATATGTAATTTTGAAAAGCAGCTAACCACCACACGTTATACTCGCACGTTTATGGTTGTTTTCCTTCATCATTTTTAGGAGCAGCCGTGTAGCGTCAGCATATGACGGTAGTAAAAATGGGATAATTTTGCCGCGACGACAGAGAATAAAAACTAGCGCAAGACATGTAGCTCCTGTTGGTTCTATTTGCCGAGTGCAAAGAAAAACATCAATGAAATGAGCAAGAGTCAGGTACTATACTTGTATTTGCAGTTGATTTACGGACGCTGCAACGAAATATGCAAGAAAGAGCAGAACAAAGGAAAAGCAACACAAACATAACCCGACCATGAGGAGACAGCATCATAGCGAATTGTCTATGTGTGGCTTCCGGTGACATCCGCCTCGTGTCTTGGAACCGGACCCTGTATCCTCCTCTATCCCTGGGTCCTTGTCTGGGACTGGCCAGAATGGGTTGCATCTGTTGCGGTTGGACGGACGCAGATCGGGGTTTAGGCTTAACTGCCCCATTTTGATGTCCATTTTGTGCGCGTGTATTGTCGTGCTGTCGACTGTTTAGATGTTTCAAGCGCTCAATGCGCTCCACCACCGTTCGACCGAGGGCGGTTCGCTTTAACGCGAATACAGGGGGTTCTTCGTAGATTCTTTGCTGCTGTTGTTGGTGACCGTTTTGATGTTCAAGTTGTGCCTGTTCTTGTTGGATGGCTTGAAGCGCCAGCTTGTCGGTTTGGGTCAGATTTTCCGACGATCGAGTTTTCGATTTCCAGTTGAAGAAAGTCGGCATTTTTTTTATTCGGGTTCGTTCGTTTTTGTTTCGTGTCGTAATTGGGCTATAATGCCCTACAAACGGGATTGAAGTTTAATTAACTTCGGCTAATACAGGAACCAAAGGACCGCCGCAATTGACAACTGCGGTTACGAAAAGGTTCGAAGTTAGTCGTTTGGTATGGTATCAGACAACGTGTGTAATAATGGGCCGTATAAAAGACCAACAACTTCTGCCGGCATAGAGCAAAGCCTGGGGTAACCGGGTAATCGCGCTGGGTCGGTCCAACTTGAGTGATGAACTATGAAGGCAAAGATATGTGGTGTTCCTCGCATCCAGGGACATTAAGTGCGAGACAACTGGCAGTTGCTGGCACGCTGGGTGCACGATCTCTTGAGCACGTCAACAAACACACCAACTATTGGGGCACTGGTGCAACTCGAGTACCATACATGAACATGTCGCATGTACAGCAAGCATAATGTTCCATGTCTTTCGTTGACGCCGGTGCACTTGGTCATCGTCAGTGCAAATGCACCAAACAACATAAAAAACCTGAAACTCCACACTCGTACAGGATAAAGAAGTTGAACACCACCTTTAAAAAACGTGGATACCCGAGCGTCACCAGTGCCCATATCTGTGTTCCAATTGCTGCTCAACTACCAAGCGATGTTTTGGTGTTTGCGCCCAAATGGGTTGCAGCAAAAAGTGTGCGCCTGCCTGGCCTGTCGACAGATACATACATTACCTACGCTATACGTACATAGTTTGGGCTTGGGTTTGGTCAAACTAACGGTGAACCTCGTTCTATGGCTCGGTAGATTGATTTAGCACTCGCTCAACACAACAAATGTCCAGATGCGGACTTCGGGGAACTACAGTGTATCACCAAAACTCGTATTCGTTATAGTTAGGGTCTGTGCGAAAAAGTGTACATTTTAGTAGTGCGGCTAATGGGCAACATTTACGATGTGAATAAGATGAAATGAAAACAACACTTGTTATCAACACCAGAGAAATAAAGGAACAACAATCTGAAGAGGGAAACGCCATTTCGGGAAGCAACTTACAGCAACATTTGAAAAACTGCAATGCAAAAATTGGAAATTACTATGCATTCGTCTAAATTTAAAACTGCGAGCCGGCAGCGCAAGGTTGAAATCATTGCGCTAATTCAATACCATTAAAATAACACAGTCAATGAATACAAGACATTCAGTGCTACAGACTTCCCCAATTTCACTCATTATGGCCTTTAATTTAAGTTTTTGAGGCTTGTTTTTCTGACTGAATAATTTTCCCTCCCTTAAATGCAGTCTCACAGAATAGCATTAGTTTGGCAAGCACACAGTTATTTCCCGAAGAAAATTCGGTTTGTTTTGGATCGGTAGAAAAAAGAGGAAATTAAAATTGAATGCACACCCATGCATATCGTACCGGAATTAACGTGCTCTGGTCCAATACTATCCAAAAAGTGGCAAGTTTTCAAAGAGCTCAACTTTCTTGATTTGAAAAGCTCAAGACGACCAAAACGGAGAACTTCGGTTCGTCACTGCCAGTGCAGACAACTTCGAGAAACGTGAAGGAAGAGCGCCGAAGCAAAGAAACCTCATCATTATGCCCACAGAATGAAAAACCAAGACGGGTTCTTCAAAAAAAAAACGTTGAAAACACAAAAAATAATTATTGTCGAGCGACGGACCCACCTGTAGAAATGACGATTAGGTATTCCAGCCACGAGTCCAGTTCATTCATGAAATTACTGCTATTTTTGCGTGTTTGTTGTCGGTAATTGAAGGGATCCCGCATTTTTTGGTTGAAACTATGGTGAAGTTTTACGGAAAAGCTGACATCCAGCTGGGGCTCTGGCCCAATTTGTCTTAAAACTTTAAAAGTTGTCGATGCTTAGCAATTCACAGATGTTCAGGACGGATATGAAATTCACCAGCAGTGAAAGCCAGATGGAGTCTTTCGGTACTTTTGTGTTTATTTGTTTACAACCATTGGTTTGTTTTGGGGGCGCTCTTCCGGTCTGTACAGAACGTGGATATGCGTACAATGTGGGGGGGTGTTTGTTGTGTTCTGAAATACACAAGAACCAGAAGCTACCACACCAGAACAGGTTGTAAAATCCATAAAGCTGACCACAAGGAAGGGATGCTACCGATAAAGCATCATTATCTTGAAACCTGGTGGTGCAAGGAACCGCACATTATGCACCTTGGTGTGGTTAGATGACCAGCCGTGGCTGAATGAAACCACACAGCAGCTTTTTTCAGGAGCTGTTGAGCGCCTATAATCATAAAACATCTTTGGAAAAAGTGGTGGCCATTTTTAAGCAAGGTTGCCCAAGCACGGATATGAGGCAAGAAACACAGTGCTTTTGGATAATGATAGTGGTCAGGACACCAGGAATCATGACAAGGGAGCTGAAGAGGTGTGCCTTGAAATGAATTTGGTACTCAGCTTTGTGCTTATTCTTCTTCGCTTGCCACAGGTACAGCACAATGCTTTTTCGCTGATAAATGATCATTGTATTTCAGCAATCAATGCAACTATAGACGAATGAAGGAAGATGCCATACCCCACTGCCCCCAAGGTTTTGTGAAATATTGCTCTCTGAATTTCACGGCTTTACTATTTATACTGTATATGCTCACAGCTTTGTTTTGCGTGATATTCTCAGAATTGTGCATCTGTCTCAGGAGTGTCTGCCCAGCCCAGATCACAATTAGCCTACCAGATATCCTGACATCTGCCAATTTGTTTTCACAATTTTTAGTCTTTGCTTTTGTTTGTTCGGAAATGCAGCCAGGAATATTGTAACGAACAATAAACTAAAGGAATTCAAGAAAAAACAGCCTGACTGAAACACAGGACTGGGATCCCCTTTCACCCACCACTCCCATTCTCTCCCGCCTCCACCCATCCGTCATCCGAATGCCTTCGTTCCAACGAAATCGGCCTGAAGCGTGGTATGTAGTCCTCATTCAGGCTCAAACCTTAGCAACATAGGGCCCAACCTGAAATGCGCCATTGTCTTCCAAGCGCGACGCGCCCGTTTCCTTGCCGTCTTCAACGTGCCTCGTGCCGATGCCAGTAGTTGTTGGCCACGGCGTTTCGACTCGGGACTGTTTGGTTCGGACATCGTTGTTATTAGGGACAGGTGAGGGTTGGCTGAAACGTTGGATTAATTCACATATGGCAAAAGCTGTGACATTTTGTCGATATTGGAGCTGGAAGTTCGGGAGGGGGGTGGCGGGGGGGGGGCGCACGCCTGGTATTCGGTTGTTTGCGGGAATCTGGGTCATCAACCTAGTAACCACTGGGAATCGGGTAACATCGAGTGTCGGTTCTCAAAAAAGTGTAGATACTGGGTGTCGGGTACCCCCCCCCGCTCCGATGCCTGCTAACCACAGCTCAACAAATTTTAATGCCATATAAAAGACCGCACGTGGTCTGACACTTGACCGCAACACCGACTCGGATGCCAGGAATGCGCTGGACATAATGTGACTCAAGTCATTGGAACAAAACATCTGCCAATCGTGGATCAACTATATAGCTGCACTAGGCACACGTGATGTTTCACAAACAAACAATGTGCCACAACTTATGTATATTATTTTTTGTATTCATCAACAAAAGCCGTAGTTGCAAAAAAATCCAGGAACCGAGCGCCAAAATGAATAAACGTTCGGCGACACAGCAATTTTGAGACAGCGCAGTTTCGTGCAGGCATGAATGCGCTGGACATAATGTGGCTCAAGTCATTGGAACAAAACATCTGCCAATCGTGGATCAACTACATATATAGCTGCACTAGGCACACGTGATGTTTCACAAACAAACAATGTGCCACAACTTATGTATATTATTTTTTGTATTCATCAACAAAAGCCGTAGTTGCAAAAAAATTCAGGAACCGAGCGCCAAAATGAATAAACGTTCGGCGACACAGCAATTTTGAGACAGCGCAGTTTCGTGCAGGCATACAGCCCAGCACCGCCAATTGGCTGGCGTTGCTGGAGCTGTCAAAGGGCAATTAGGTACTCAAAACGAATGTCAACATCCAGAATCCTCTTTACGGAACCTATGGCCCATACTTTTTTAATTTTACTGCACTCTCTGGTGGAAGCACATCAGTTGAAAAAATAACGCTTACAAAGGGCAAAATGATGTTTTTGTGATGAAAATCAGCTGTGTGCAGCACAACCCAGAATGCTAATTCAAGCCCGGTTTCCTTGTTCCTGGGCTGCTTATTCCTGGCGTCAGTTCGTGCCAAAACACGAAAGGACCCAACTGTCTTGGCACAGCAGTTGGGTACACAAAACACGAAAAATTATAAAAGTCGCGCAGCTTTTTCTGACGTCAATAAAGACAACAACACGCAGAAAAGATCGCCAAGACAGCAGCAGCAGCTGATAAAGACGAAAAAAGTGGGACCTTTTTACTCATTTACTCAGGAAGCAAAGTTACCTATAGTTTACCATCCGGGAAAACTGTGGAACGTGCACCGTATCAGCTTACATCTTTATTGAAGAATAGTTTGCGTAACCTTGGAGCCGCATATGTAGGTAAAGTAACGCATTTGCCGCTCACCTTTTATGATGCTGCTTCTTTGGCCGGTGCGTTTTGGCAAGCGATTTGCATAAGAAGTATATATGTTGCTTCGCTTGGCTCCTTCACAAGCACAACAGCAATAAAGTTCGTCAGTTATGCAGAAGAAAGAAGCAATAATATTTGAAAATCGAGGATTGAAATACCCACAGCTGTGTGTGTGGCAAATGCAGAAAGTTTTCGAATTGCACTTTGTGCACCGTTCCGTCTTCTGGGGGATAAATGATTAACGATTAACTCTGTTGTGCACCACACCGCAGCAAGAGTCACCCAAAGATGAAAGTCGTTATTTCGTCCACCGCCATTGTTTGAATGCGAAGGGATGATTTTCGTCGTAAAATTCAATGGGTTCGGCTCGAAAAACAGCCGAAGGTGTCGCAGGTGATTAAATAATCGCTATTGTCTACTGTATTTATGTGAATTTCGATTATTAGCAGTCACAAACCACGGCACTGCAAAGTATGCACTTGTTTCGTGACGTCGTAGTGAACCAAGAGCCCAAAGCAAAATCCTACATGATAATAAAGTTTGGTGTTACACGTGTCATTGGAACGATCGCGCCGAAAAACTCGTTTGCGATATGTTACCGGTATACGATATTTGGGCATTCAAAATAATGACAATGAGCTACAGAACACAACTGCTGCATTTCAGCTGGTGTATGGATACGACATTTGGCTTATATGCATGTAGTCAACGCACATCCTCAGCACTGGTCGTCAACGCAGCCCAATGTCATTTATATTTCCTTGTTTTGGTCTGGTTTTCGTTGACGACCAAACAGTTTGACAGACTTGTGCGCAAAGTTCGGGGTCTGACACTTTGGTGTCAGCGCTGGTATATATTGAATAAGTTCGCCGGGCTGCCAGTTTGATGGTCGGGTGGATATGTACCTTTGTGTTGTGGCAGCTAAGACAACAGCGGTGCGGCACACGTTACTTTACACTTGACACGCACGACCGTTACAACAAGAAAGACCGCTCGCGCCCTGGTGTAGAATTTTGGATAAAAGTCACTTTTGGCCACAGTATGCGACATAAAAGGAGTTCTACTTTAATGTTGTGTTTTTAAAGCGACTTCGGTGTATTATTTCTGTCCCGTTTTACTGTAAATGGTCGTGTAATCGTTCACAACAGATACGGAGTAATAAACCTCCAAATACGTAATAACAACTTTGGCTCTGGTAGTGCCTGGCTCTCTCTTTTGCCTCATTTTGGAGTTCTCTCTTGAGCGAGGGTTCAAAGTGCGAAAGTCGCGTATTTTGCGCAGTTTTACCTAAAATGGTTCTCCGGCAACCAAAGTTGACGCAACGATCTTTGAATGCATTTTGACAACTGCTGAAATATTGGTGATCGTTCCTTTATATACCAACTTTTGGCTTTCTTCGCGGAAGATTGTCAATGCGAGAATTATCCGCTTCACACATGAGCGGTATACTTGTAGTAATATCGTGTAAGTTTTTCTGAAAAACTTTGAACCACACGAGATGACGTGGAAACGCACGGAAGACGTGGCTTCAGAATGCGGGTGTTTTTTCATTTAGGACAACGAGAAAAATAATCATACGTCACATTTTAGCGTATTGTCGTCAAGCTGAAGCTGCGGATGAGAGGATTCGTAGTGCAATATTTTGTTCGTTTTTGTGATGAATAAATACCTGTAACTGCTTGCCGAATGCTTTATTATAGCGCACAGTGTTTAACTGTTTCTAAAAAAACAAATGATGCAAAGCAATAAAATGTGTGCTCACGGGTTGAAATCAAATCTCCAGTTCAAATATTGACAAACCATGAGTAATTGTGGATAACGTGGATAAATACAGGGCGTTACACTCTTTTTGATTAACTTTAGTTTTTCAATGCCGATTTTTCAACTTTCGCTTGAATTGGAAGAAAATTGCTTGAATTTGTCATCGAGATCATTACCGAAACAGCCGAATTCAAATTTTTCGTCAATTGAAAGAAAACAAACCAGCAAAAATGGTGCTAAAGACGCTATTATTCGGTCACGGCAATGCCCCGAAACCGACCTGGTGCAAAAACAACCTGGTGCCTGGCCTGGATCCGTGTGGAATGAAAAAGTTCGATTTTGACGCTCTGCAGGTAAATGAAAAAGTGGTAGCCTTTTGAATCAAGAAGTTGAAGTGGCTAAGATGAGGATGAGTGACTCGCTAACATCGCGAATTCTTCATGCCCTTCGTATTTCGGGTAATAGCAAGTTCAAGAAATGAGAAAACACTCCAGGTCTTTTTTTGTCTTCAGGCGCAATCGTGGATGTGGAGCTACCGCCCGCTGGTGACTGTGGTGTTGATATTCTACGTCTGGCTGTGTGTGAATGTTGGTGCATAATTAATTGAAAAAAATCGAAATAACAACATATATTTTAAATCGAAAGTATTCAAAAAAGTTTGCAGTTGGGCGCGCGCATGATGCGCAATCACAAACCGATTGCGTGCGAGTGGCTGCAGTTTGTGTGGAACGTGGCCATTGCCGCGTACAGCTGGGTGTCCGTCTACTACATCGTGCCGGAATTCATTGAAACTGTGAGACTGGTGGGTGGAGGAACGCACGATGTTTTGATTGTTGAGAATTTGCGAGATTGTGAGCTGTACGTACGTGTTTGACAATGGCACGATCGATGGGCATGATAACACGGCGCCGTAGCTGGTGTGGATGGCATCGGAAGGATCAGGCACGGTCAATCACGAACAAACCGGGGTAGTGCGGGAAACCAACAGACAGCAAACAAAAAAACCCAAAAAAAAGGATCAAAGTACAGTACGGTGTTCAATCACAAAGGTGACACCGCTTCCCACCAGTAAAAACTAACTCATGTATGTTTTGCTATGTATAATGGGTACCATACCAATGGGCATGATAACAAAGCTGACCGTACACGCACAGCTGATGTTTCAGTACGGTTTCCACGGCAGTCTGTGCACGGTGCGCACGCTGTATGTGGACGGCAATACGGGCTACATTGCGTGGTTGTTCCACGTGTCGAAACTGGTCGAGTTGGGTGATACCATCTGGTTGATATTGCGAAAACGACCAGTCAAATTCATACATTGGTTGGTGAGGCCAAGTGTGGTGAACGTTTGTGTTTGCTTTGAACAAGTTTGCTCACATGTACTTGATGGCAATGTCACTGATGGGCATGATAACAACGATGACTACAGCGGTCACGAACTATAGCCCAATTCAAAAAATCACGTAGTCGGCAGATCTGATGCCTAATATGCAGGTCTTCATAAAATCATTCAGGTACCACCACACGACGGTGCTGTTTAACGCATGGTTCTCGTATCTGTCGGCCGGTTCTGCCTTCCGCATTGCCATGTGCATGAATCTGTCTGTGCACAGCGTCATGTACACCTATTTTGCCATTCAACATCTCTGCCGCAAACGTGTGCCTCGTTGTGTCGCTGCCATGGTGACCATGATGCAACTGGCACAGTTTGCCGTTGGCACCTACAGTCTGGTGAATGTCGCTTATCGGGTTGGTTTGGGGAATGGTCGAAATTCACAACCAGGGCGTGGTTTTTGGAATTTGGGGTATTGTTGGTATTAGATTCAGATTTCTCAACACGGATTTGAAAATCAAACATACACATTAGGGCCGTGCAATTTCTTTGTTGGTTGACTGACTGTGTGACAATCGAGCATGCGTGTTTAGCAAATATGGCATTGCATGCTAATGGGCATGATAACAAGATTGTTGTCATTTGGGACCGAAACTTTGCGTTGCCAAATGAGTGCGATGTGAAAACATCATTGGTGGTACCATCCAAAATCCCTGGCCGACAACCAATAACTGCCGAATTGGAAACAATGGCAGAGCGGGTGCCCGTTCTGGTTCTAATGTTTCACTGCGTCCCAAACAGATGAGCGTGCTTGGCGAGACATGCGACAGCGACTTGTCCACAATGTGGCGTCACATCGCGATCACCGGTTCCTACCTGCTGCTCTTCACACATTTCTTCTACCAATCGTATCTCAGCTGTATGTTCATACCGAAAACGAGCCTGAAAATCAAGGAAACACACCTGAAAACCGAATGAGCCACTGAAACCATAAGCATTATGCGAGTGATATTGTTGTTTTTTTTATTACCGAGGTGTGAACAGAATAGGCAACATAAAGAGAAAAGTGACTTGCTCAAAATGCTTGTAAATATTTGTGGAAAAATGGATTTATGGACCGAATAACCATTCATTGTCATGAAAATTTTAGACTGCGATCATATACCCGTGATTTTGATGACCATTTCGATTTGTTTTGTGTGCATGCAATCATGGAAATTCAGGATTTATTAGACACTGGCTGGCTGATAGGATGTATAAACAGGTTTTGACTTCAACGTTTTTTGGTGCGGCGGTGGTCAGGCGATCCGATTTATACAGGGTCTGGTCACCATAACTGATTCTTGTAACATTGACAAGACCCAGTGGCTAAGAAACAGTTGGAGTGCCCGAGACGAACGAATATTCAATACGAATGTTTGTGACGGTGATTGTGGACTTTGCGTTTGCACGCTTGGTTTGATTGCGTTTTGATTTTTCTACTTTAGGTTTACAAAGATGTGATAAAAATGACAACGAACGATCGCGGACTGGAGGCGACCCTTGATCCTTCAACGCCATTCATTCGGGTCCATGCCTTGTTGTGCGTACCAAACAGCATTATCGTCGATTCAAAAACGACTGACTGACAACATTGCACTCAATTCAACAGCATAACGCAGCTTATGTTTCGACCAACCGCCGATATTCCCGTTCCGGTGCGTTGGGTAATGTTTTCAACTTGTTGTTTCGTTTCTCAGTGGTATTTTTGTCATAATCCACCAGCATTTCAAATTCGGCTTCTCACTTGAACTGCGTCCAAGTGCACAACAAAGAGAAAAAGCGACCGGGAATTTGAAAAAAATCACCGTTGTTTGGCTGCTGTGCTGCCCCGCCTTTCTATTTCAAACTTTTTGCTTCTCTGCGCAAAAGAACCTTGTGTTTGTCTGGTGCAGGGGACAACAATTGCTTCCTACCGACGCGGATTGCCTGTTTTATTCGCCGAAATGCACCCGTATCGCGGGGGGCGCGGCCGCGGCGGACGAGAACATTTCCAGGGTCGTCAGGGATTTGCTTCCGGATCTGGGACAGATCGAGGTCGGGACCATCGTGGTGGTGGCGGACCGCCCCGAGGACTGCGTGGCCGCGACATTGGAATGTGGTATGCGCGAAAATCGAAACAGCAAACGGCGGAGCTCGATCATGAGCAGGTTGGCATGTGGCATGAACTTGGGCTGGCCCGGCCGGGCGCGATTGAAGATTTCGGGAATCGGGCCGGGTCGGGCCGAACACCACCCCTGCCCGAAGCTTCGCAAGTGACTTATTTTACTGAAAAATAGGGACTGTTTGTCGAAAAACTAAAATTTCTGACGGATTCGGCAAGTAAGTCATTAGTGCTTGTCAGCAATGGTGTAGCTGGGGGGGGGGAGTGGGGGCCCCCCCTAGGTACAGTAGGTAGGTTGCCGCCCCTCACCTGGTACAGTAGGTAGGTTGCCGCCCCTCCCCTGGTACAGTAGGTAGGTTGCCGCCCCACCTAACTTTTCACCTAAAACATTCATTTTTGGCTTAAAATTGCATAAAATTAGCATATTTGTCTGCAAATACCGTAAAAACCTAAATACAGCCCCCCCGGAATAGAGCCCCCCCCGTAATACAGCCCTCCCAAAAAGGGGTCAGTGAATTAATAGAGCCCCCCCGCCCCCCGAAAAAAGCCCCCCAAAAAACAACACCCCCAAAACAGAAGAGAAAGAAGGGAGGGCAGAGGGGCGCGGGCAGGGCGGCGGCAGGCAGATGGTTGCAAGGTACCCTTGGGGGGATGGATCCAGATGGTTGCAAGGTACCCCCCTACCCAGCCTCCAGAAGGTTGCAAGGTACCCCTGGGGTCCGAAAAAAGGGTGTTTTTTGCATGCTTTTTTCTGCAAAATTGGCCGAAAAAATGGTACTTTTTTGCATTTTGGCCGAAAATTTGCCCAAAATAGATATTATATGGTGGTTTGCGCGCGGAGCGCGCGATTTTTGGGGTTTTGAGGTCGAAAAACACCCATTTTTGCCTATAAAAACCATAAATTGATGGTTGCAAGGTACCCTCCGGGATGGTTGCAAGGTACTTGTACCTACCCTTCCCCCCCCCCATCCCCCCAAGGGGTGGTTGCAAGGTACCTACTCCTTAGGGGGGGAATCCCCCCCCCATCCCCCCCCAGCCACTACACTGTGCACAGGTACATTTATGCACGTTTGTTGTTCGTTCAGAGCACATAATACGCCTCTTATAGACGAATAGACACGAATAAATGCAATTACAAGCGAAAAAACATCCTTTCAAACCCCTTTTTTGGGGTTTTTAGGGGTATTTCTGGGAACAATTTTTTCCGGTTTGGGTCAGTGAATTAATAGAAGCCCCCCCGGAATAGAGCCCCCCAAAATGGGGTCAGTGAGTTAATAGAGCCCCCCCTTCTATTTAGGTTTTTACGGTAGGCGAAAAATCGCGCGCTGCGCGCGAAATTAGTGTTTTAGGCCACATTTTCTTCAGTATTTAGACATAAAAAATTTCGGTTTCCAGATGACCCCCCCCAAGTGGTACGACCCCCCCTAGCTCGGCTGGTACAGTAGGTAGGTTGCCGCCCCGCATTTTGGGTGGTACAGTAGGTTGCCGCCCCGCCTGGGTAGCTACACCACTGCTTGTCAGAGGTCGCAATCGGGCCGAGGTCGGGCCTGCCCGGGCCGGGCCGCGATTTTGGGCTTTTGGCTCGGGCCGGGCCGGACCGGAGATTTGGAGGGCCGGGCCGGGCACCCCGGCCCGAAGCTTCTGAAGTGACTTGTTTTACTGAAAAAAGTATGGATTTTTTTGTCAAAAATACTAAAATTTCTGACGGACTCGGCAAGTAAGTGATCAGTATTGTCCAGTGGTGTAGCTACCCAGGCGGGGCGGCAACCTACTGTACCACTAAAAACGTGGGGCGACAACAACCTGCCTACCAGTGGTGTCTGGTCGGTGTGGCTACCCAGGCGTGCAATCAACCTGCTGTACCACCAGAAAGGCCTGCAATCAACCTACCTACTATACCGACCGAGCTAGGGGGGGAACAAAATTTTTGATGTCTAAATTTTGATGAAAATGTGCTCTAAAACGCTAATTTCGCGCGCATCGCGTGATTTTTCGCCTATTTGGAGTGAAAATATCGATTTTATACCATTTTGAGCCAAAGGGCGGCGACCTACCTACTGTACCAGGATGGCGCGTCGTCAATCTACCTACCTACTGTACCTAGGGGGACCCCCACCCACCCCCCGCCCAGTCACACCGTTGCTACCTAGGTACTGTATCGGCCGAGCTAGGGGGGGGGGGCGAACAAAAATTTTTAAGTCTAAATCTTAATGAAAATGAAATCTAAAACGCTCATTTCGAGCGTAGCGCGCGATTTTTCGCCTGTTTGGATGAAAATACTGATTTTATACCATTTTGAGCCAAAAATAGCAGTTTACTGTACCAGCCGCCGGGCAGCGACCTATCTACTGTATGTACCAAGATGGAGCGTCAATCTACCTAACCTACTGTACCTGGGGGGACCCCCACCCCCTGCTGCACCATTGGTATTGTCTATGGGTGGGCACAATACCCAATACCCAATAAATACCAATACCACCCAATACCAATACCAGTGTTTGGTATTGGTATTGGGTCTAATTCTGGTATTGGGTATTGGGTACTGGTATTGAAGCTGGCCTGGTATTGGTATTGGGTATTGGCAGTGTAGTTTCGTGTGAAAATACTTGAATTCGGTAGCTGATGCAAATGAGCAAAAATCTGACAAAAACAGGTGTCGGGTGTCGGGTTTTTTCAAAAACTAGATGTCGGGTGTCTGGTTTTTTGCAACTGTCGGCTGTCGGGTGTCGGCTATACTGGCAGGCGGAAAAAAAAACCGGTTTTTTTCCGGAAAAAAAAACCGTTTTTTTCCGAGACCCGAATACTTTTCCATTTATTTTTCCGTGGGTACCTTTTCGGTTTTTGATCGGAAAAATATCGGTACTTTATTCCAATTTTTCCAAAAAATTGTAATGCAAAACTGATGAGTTTTTCGATTTCAGTGAAAAACTGGCTCGAGCACAAAAATTAACCAGCCCAAAATGGGCCAAAAAGCGTGTAAACCAAGTGTTTTCGACTGACTTCAACACTCTTCAAGAGCACTCTCGTCACTTCGAACAAATTTTGCACTGAAATTGTTATATTTTTCGAAATTACGTTCTTAAGTACTGGAAAAGTATTTGGAAAAAAAACGGTTTTTTTTTTCGGAAAAAAACCGTTTTTTTTCCACGAAAAATAAAGAACGGTTCTTTATGACAGTATAGTGTCGGCTTTTTTCTCAGATGTCGGGTGTCGGGCAGTGTAGTTCCTGGTCCGGAGGGGGAACAGGCGGTACCCCCTTTTTTTCGGAGGGGGAACAGACGTACCCACCTGTAGGGATCGGCGTCGGTGTCGGAAAAAAGTCGGTGTAGGTACCGACACTACTAATGTCGGTGTCGGTGTCGGTGTCGGTGTCGGTCCACAAAAGTGTCGGTTTTTTTCAGGTGTCGGTAGTGTCGGTCCCCAATTTTTCGGCAGCCAACTATTATTAGAAAAAAAATATATTTCGTACTGATTATGTTCTTTAGTTGTCCACAACATATAAAAAAGCGCCAAGCGCTGGTTTTGAACGACCAATTCCTCATACACGGTTCAGTTTCAATTCTGCAGCAGTGCAACACAACAAGAGAACAATTTTTTTGGAATCAGATTAAAGGAAAGACATGCGAACAGAATGAGAAATATCAATCACGAGTTATTTGCGAAGGACACCGATACATCATTATTCTCCATCACATCAGATACACTCAATTGTACAAGTATTGACACGTGGGTAGCATACGCTTCAGGAACAACAACTTTTCAGCAGTGTCTGGTTTCAAGCGATTTCGGTACTTCGTGTAGATGCTGGCAGCCAGGCTGAATTCTTGTTCAGACATTGTGCTTGTCGGTGCTGCTGATAAGTACCGTTTCGCCTTGGCCTTTTGCATTGGACCTGCGTTTCTTTGCCGCGCGAGTCCGCCCGGACTAGCTTTGCAAAACCTAGTCGGTTCAGAATATCAAAATCGGTCTCTTTTGACGCCATTTTAGACCTGCAAATATGCAAAAATGGTTCGAAATAGGTTTAGCTAACAAAATGAGGGGTTTCGGCGACGCTTTTTATAGTGGCCGATGCCTTTGTACCACTTCAAACATGAAAACACAAAATTCTGAACAACAAAAGTTGCGCTCATGGTAAAAATCCGGTTCGTTCCAACGTTGAATGTTTCACTGAGAGTGAGAGGCGGACAGAACCTGTTTGTTCCTGCGACAAAGAGACAGACCTATCCTATCATACAAAGTTCATAATTGTTTTTTGTTTTGGTATTTGATCCCTCTTTTTTCAGGTGAGAAGTACACCAACACACCGGTTTTTGTCCAAAAAGGCATTTTAGGTCTAAAAATAAGTTTTTAGGGCTAAAAAAGGCAAACTCGGTTTTACTGTCGGTGTCGGTCATTTTTTCACTGTCGGTGTCGGTGTCGGCGTGCTTTTTCGCCGGTGTCGGTACTTTCCAAAAAAGTGTCGGTGTCGGTGTCGGTGTCGGTCTACATGACCGACGCCGATCCCTACCCACCTGGGGGGAAGGGGGGAGGGACCCGGAAGGGGGGGAGGACCCAAATTTGGAGAAAAGTCATTTTTTGAGGTCGAAAATTTGGCTCATTTTTGCCCCTTTTAGGAAAAAAATCTCAATCAAAATTGTATTTTGGCGATTTTTGACGACATTGACCTAAAAATCACTCATTTTATGCCTAAAAATGCCTATTTTAGGCCAAAATTTGCCTATTTTAGGTAAAAATTAGGGGAGCAGACGTACCCGGAGGGGGAACAGTGGGGCAGGCGTACCATCGAGGGGGAACAGACGTACCCGAGGGGGGACCCCCTCCCCCCAGGAACTACACTGGTGTCGGGTACTTCCAGATGTCGGCTGTCGGGTGTCGTTTACCCCCCGACCTCTAACCCTATGTGTGTGTGTCTTAAAATTTTTAGACTCCTATTCTCAATCTGCCGCGCGATCAACTGACACGATTGCACTCGGCCGCAGCTGCATTCGGTGATGTTTCAAAAACATCCAAACCTGATGTCGATGAATTGGTCGGATGTGCGCGGAATTTTCGCGGACAAGGTTAGATTCACATCATAGCTCACCAGGGGTGTCGTTGAGAAATCGAAATTTTCCCATACCCAGCCCAATTTTCGGGAAATTTCCCATACATACCCCCAAAAATCAAAAATTTCCCATACCAGGGGGGTTTTCCAAAAACTCAAAAATTTCCCATACCCGAGGGTAGGGGTTTTGAAAAAATGACCCCAAAAATCTTCTAAAAGTGCCAAAATTGGTCTAAAAAGTGCTTAAAACAGAGTTTTCTTGCGGTAGTAAGCGATTTTTGACATTTTTGGACGAAAAATGGCCAATTTTGGTACTTCTCGGGGTCAAAAAGTCATTTCTTAGGGGTGCTTGTTCCAAAAGTGAAAAATTTCCCATACCACATACCCCCGGCCGATTTCCCATACCCCATACCAGGGGGGTAAACCCCCCCCCCCCCCAACGACACCGTGGAGCTCACCTCACAGTCGAATCGAACATCAACCTTCCTTTCGCTTCCAGGACCTTTTGCGAATCGACGTCTTTGTCCGGATGCGGACTTTGAGAGACAATGTCAAAGCGAATCGATACAACAACGCGAGTCAAAGCTTTACCAAAAACTGTTCTCACAACGAAGCCAGCTGCCGGTGTACCAGTACCGAGAGAAAATACTAGAATGTATGACTGCAAATCAGGTAACATCATAAAATTAATTTTTATTGGGTTTTATATTTCAAGTCGCCTTGTAAATCCAGGTAACAATTGTGTGCGGTGAAACGGGCAGCGGCAAGTCAACGCAAGTGCCTCAATTTATTCTCGATCACGCAGTCGAAGTTGGCAAAGCCAGTGAAACATTCATCGTGTGCACACAGGTTTGCTGTTTACAGGGTTCTGCCGCGTGAGCAATTTAGAATTTTATGTTGGGTAAGCTGACGCTTTTCACAATTCTCAACAAATACGCCGTCTGACGCAGCAAGAAAATTTTTCACCATGCGGTATTGCTGTTGGTTGAAGGAACAAATGTTTCTAAAATGTAGATATTGTGGCGATGAAAGTGTGGCATATTCCGCGAAAAAAATCACTTCGTGAATACTAAAACAGTGTGGTTGATCATTTTGAAGTTCAGACTTATCAATCAACCATTTCTGCTTAACGTTTGCAGCCCCGTCGCATCAGCGCTACGTCACTGGCGCAACGTGTGTCACAAGAGAGGGGCGAATCTCAGATGAATGCTGATGGCTGTGTGGGATATCAGGTAGGTGCTCAGTTTAAAACCAGTGGTTTTTATTGATTAGGAATGCAAATAGCACTGGAGCTTCTCAAACTGCGCTGGTGCTGCTGGATCTTTTCGTTTTGCTTGTTTTGAAACCTGCATTGTCCAAAAAATAAAATCCCATATTTGCCGCTATTTCTATTTTGGCCGGCTGGGCTAATTATCATGAGCGGCTGTCTACAACAATCTCCGGACAAACTTATTTGGGCGAAGCTGTCATAAATTGCACTGCAAGCTCAATCTTCGTTTTTCAGATTCGTCTATCCGAGCGTCTGCCCCGTGCGCGTGGTTCCCTTCTGTTCTGCACCACCGGCATTCTACTACAATGGATGGTGGGCAACTCTGAGCTGCCAAATGTTTCACATATCATTCTGGACGAGGTGCATGAACGAGACGTGTTGTGTGACTACTTGTTGATTTTGGTTCGCGATCTGTTGCCGAAACGCCCGGATTTGAAGGTTTGTAAATTTAACGAGCCGGGAAAATCTTTATTGTAAAATTTTGGCAAGATGACATTATGATAAATAATGTCAAATGAAGCAAGATTTCCATTTCCCCCACCTCAAAACGCACGTTCGTACCTTCCAGCTGATTCTGATGTCTGCCACTCTGGACGCGCAACATTTTGTCAGCTACATGAACATTGACCGCAGTCAAATTGTGTCCATACCGGGCAGGCAACATTTTGTGCACGCAAAGTTCCTGGAAGATGTACTTGCCATTACGATGGGACATGATGGTGGTGGCACTGCACAGCGGGTTGGCGTGTTTTATTTACTATTGTTTAGGTGTTTGGATGTTCGTTTGGCTAACAAGGTATTATCACGAGAATCATTCAAGTTTTCATAAGTTTGATTTACAGGGTTTGCGGAACATTTTTCTGTCGTAAAATGCTCTGTGAACGATTAAGTAATATTTCCGTTGTGGTGGTTTCTTGCATATTGCACATAAAACAGGAATGTTACCAAGAATTCGAATACAGTACCAAAAGATTTTCAAAATTAATTTCAGCTTAATGCACATAACTTGCACCCAACTTCATGAATTTAACTCGTTTTTGAATGAATCCATATTTTGACTAAGTCACGTGATCGCAGACATTTCCATCAAAGGCCCACGGCCACCGCAGTAAACGACACAAATTCGACGTCGATGAGGCTGATTTGATTGCGCAGAAAGCCCACGAGCATGCCGCCTGGTTGGCTGAGGTTTCACGCACTCTCGGACGCAATGTGGCCAGTCGGTTAGAACGATTATTCCATTTTGCGTTCTGAATTTGCTTTGGTTGACAAGTAATTGTGTGGTTTTTCGTTGTTTTATTCAGGCTTGAAGAACTCGAACAGTTGAATTCTCGTGCTTTTGAGCAGGAAATGAATGTGCTGGTTGTTCGTCTGGTTAGATCCTTCAGATATTTTGTCTGTATTTATTTATTTAGTTCTAGCGATGTTCTTGTATCTTTTTCTAATTTTGACTTGGAGGTTGAGCGCCTAATTCGTACAACTCCATCTGATGAATCGATCCTGATCTTTGTGCCCGGTTGGGGTGAAATCAAGACGCTGATTCGCTTATTGAACGAATCATCGAGCGTGTCGGCAACACCGAATCAAATTGTGCCACTGCATTCACTGCTGCCGTTCTTGGATCAAATGACTGTGAGTGAGTGGTTGAAGTTGATTTTAATTCAATGTATTTGAGATTGCTCACAACAATGTCTCTATTACGACGGGATCCGAAGAGACGAGATTTTGGTGTTGTGTTTGATCGCACAGTCAGTCCACAACACCGAATCGCCAAATGTTTCACTCACGTATCATAAGATTTCGGAAGATTTGATGTTGTGATAGATAGTCTTCTGATACCAATATAAAGGCTAACCACGCCAACACGAGCCCGATTTCGGAGGTGGTGTGATTACAAAACGAATAGAAGGAGAAAATCCTCATGCCCCACGTTGTATCCTACAATGTGTTACATTTCCCAAATCAGCAGCCACGTGTGAATGTTTCACTATCTGCCACCTCGGAAATCTGGCTCGTGTTGACGTGGCCTTACTATACAAATTCAAGTTTCTAATTCGTAATGTTCAGGTATTCGACCGTCCCCCAGTGGGCACTCGCAAGATCGTTGTGTCCACGAATATCGCCGAAACATCAGTCACCATTGATGACATTGTGCACGTGATTGATTGTGGCAAAGTAAAGATGAGCAATTTCGATGTGCAAATGAATGTGCAGACGTTATTGTGAGTTGAATTGGGGGTGGTTTTGGGAAAGTTCAGGAAGATCCAAGTGCTTTGCGACACAATGAATGAAAAACAGAAAAGGTATGGGTCCGGTTTGCCGTGCGAGTGTAAATCATTAGCCGGCTTTGCAAGACAGAACCGGACCAGAGATCGGAAGGTATCGGGTATCTGCACCCAAAAAGTATTGGCATGTTTTTCCAAGGTATCGAGTATTACGCTTTTCGCGATTAAAAACCAGTTCTCAAAAACTGCTCTGCAAATATTCATTCTTTTACGAACAGAAAAATTTTAAAATGTTGGTGGGGGTGCTATTTTCATGTTGAATAACGCAACAACGGAGCACGATTTTTATGACAAAAATTGTTACACGTAGTACTGGCAATCTAAAATTCCGCGCGACGTTTGCCAAGAACCTCAGTTTTGCCATAAAAGCGGTGTTTTTATTGGTATTTTGGCACTATCAAGATCGGGTTATCTTAGAAGTATCGGGTATCGGCGTTTTTATAAACTGTCGGCTATCGAGTGTCGGCGTTTGCCAAGTATCGGGCATCGGTACGGCATACCCCATACCGATCCCTAAACGGGACCGGACCAATGACTAAGTTTGAGTTCGGCCATGATGATTTCATTATTTCAGACCCGAATGGAATTCCCTGGCCAACTGCGCTCAGCGAAAGGGAAGGGCTGGCCGAGTGAGAGAAGGTTAGAATTGCTGGGTTAGTTCACAGTTTGTTTGGATTTGCTCCGATCTATTTGCGTTTTGAATTGCAAGGCTAACGAAATCCTTCTCCACTCTGAAATGTTTCCCACTTAGCCTAAAAAGTTACTAGCTGGTTAGTTGTTTGTTTTTCTTCAGCTGGTTCATACAATAAAAACTGAAAAATGACTCCAAGCTCCAAGAAAATGGAAATGTTTCGGAGGTGAGGTGACATAACAAAGCCACACTCGTTCTTGTAAGTCGATTCGTATCGTATTTGGTAACACGCCATTTGACGAAACTTACATCAGTAAAACTCAACAACTTAAACCCCGCAGGTCACTGCTACCATCTATTGACCCGTTTCCGCTATGACCATCTGCTGCCGGATTTCCACGCGCCTGAAATGCAGCGCATGCGCCTGGACGGTATTTGTCTGCGCACACTTTGGATGCAACTGGGACAACCGGAACAGTTTCTGGCCAAGGCACCCGACCCGCCCTCGGATGAGGCTGTCAGGTTTGGCGAAACATCTTAAATAAATTCTTTTGTTGACTGCACTTGTACTTTGTGATCGGATCGGCCATGTCCTGGACTTGGTTGCGCGATTTTTTGTGACTAGGACATCCGTCATTTGTTGTGGTCGTGCTGACGCTAGTTTGGACCAGCAAGCAGGAAAGTTGTTCCGAGATTGATGAAGAATTTGTGTGGCGAAAAATTGCTTGACCGACCGAACCAGGACCAATTACCGGATTATATACGGGTACCTATCTATCGTTCATGCAACTCGTCTTCATAACCAAGGCTAATATGTAAGTGTCGAGCATCACGGTAAAAGCGCAACTTATTCTTATCGCATATATCAATGTTGAAGTCCACAAAAACAATTTCCTTTTTTGATCACAGATGGGCCATCCACGACCTGCTATGCATGGGTGCTGTGCGTCGTCAAGCACACAGCCGTGAAATATTATCACTAACACCAATGGGCGAACAAATGGCCAATTTGCCTGTCGACCCACCGTGCGCCAAAATGATCATCTATGGCGCACTGTTCTCGTGTTTGGAGCCGATTCTGAATATTGCTGCTTGTTTGGATTATAAGGTTGGTGGCTGAAGAAGTGCAATTTGTAAATTGTTGTGGCAAATCTATGGTGACAGAGTCTGTTCTGTTGTCTTGGTCGACCCAATATACAGGCAAACTACACCAACACGAGCCCGATTTCGGAGTTGGTGCAAAAGCAAAACGAAAAGAAAGAGAAATCCTCATGCACCACGTTGTATTCTACAACGTGTACGTTTCCCAAATCAGCAGCCACGTATGAATGTTTCACTAATCTAGCACCTCCGAAATCGGGCTCGTGTTGGCGTAGTGTTACTTTATGTTTTTTTCTTGGGCATGTAAGAAAATGCTTTGTAGACTGTGCTGGGGGGTTTATTTCTTGTTCATGACAAAACTCCGACGGCGATAATTCAAGTTTTAAAAGACGATTTGAAGAAATAAGGTGTTAGTTTAATAAGTGAAAATGACCGTACGTTGTACGAGATGATATAATTTTTTATGTAATTTCTGGTCGTGGACCATGATGTGTCAGCGACCAAGCCATATTGCACACGGCACCGCAGCACATGTTAAAAAATGTTTTTTGGTATTCACATAATTAAAATGGAAATAGTTGGTAATAATCGCCATGACACATTCCTTTTAAACTGAATATTGACCAAACTAAGAATGTTTGTATATTTACTGCGATTGATCAATTACTAACCGAACCAGAACTATTCGATTCCATTTTTGCACACAAGGCAAACGCTTTTTTCATTAGGAACCTTTCGTAACGCCGTTCGAGCCCTCAGCATTAGACCGAGCCATTGAGGCCAAGCAACGTCTTGCTGGTTCATTGAAAAGTGACCATTTGTTGTGGGCACATGTCATTGACGATTATCAACAGCGAAAGTCACGCAATGAAAAGGACGCCAGACAATTCGCGTGGGAGTATTTCATCAACGAAGGTGGGTGTGGCTTTTTTTGGGGCATTTGTATCAATTTTATGGAGTTCCAGCATGTGGCTAATTATTTCCTGCTTCTGGCCGTTAGTTTGGGGCAACGTAGCGTGGTTTTACTGACTGCTCTCCTCTTCCCACTGCTCAAGCATTGATAATATTTTTCCCGCGCCCTGAAACCAAGCCAACTAAATAACAAATGTTTCGCTCTGCTCATAAGTGTGCCGCATCAATGAGACTCAGCAACAGTGTAGTTCCTGGTCCGGAGGGGGAGATAGCGGACCCTCCGTTTTTTTCGGAGGGGGAGGACCGCCCGGGGGGGGGGGGGGGGGGAGACAAAAAAAAAAACATTTAAAAAAAAAAAAATTTCCCCTTCTCCCCTTTAAAAAAAAAACAAAAAAATAACTTACAAACACCAAAATTCCCATACCCCAAAAACACACACTAACCTACAACTACCCACAAAACAAAAAAAGAGAGAGAACCCGCACCCGGGGACAGAGACAACGCGCACCCCCCCCCCCCCCCCCACCCCCCACCCCCCCCCCCCCCCCCCCCCCCCCCCCCCCCCCTCAGCAAATCATTGATTTCCAGAAAATAGAACACAAGAATAACGTAAAATGTTCTGTCAGACTCACAAAGAACGTGCAGTGTTTGGTCTTGTTTGTTGGACTGCCACATTCGTTTAAAGCCTATCCAAATAAGTGACAATAATGTTCCGCTGTATACTTGCGTATTTTTCCGCAAAATATATTTTTGGAATAAACAGTTTTTTTTTCAAGTATTTTTCCAGTACTTAAGGATACCCATGGTCCAAAAACGCCTATTTTGAAGAAAATTTTGTCGGGAAATGGCCTGAAACAGGCTGAAAATGCGCTTGGAGATTAAAAAGTGCTCATTTAGAACTGTTTAGCATCGATTTACATTGGTTTTGACAACATCCTTTCGCAACCTTGGAAAATTTCTCGGAAATTTTTGAAAAAAAACCGTATTTTTCCGGGCCTTGGAAAAAAACGGTTTTTTCCCGAAAAAAAAACGTTTTTTTTCGGTCCGCAAGTATATTCAGCTGGACTCATAAATAAACCGCATTACGGCACACAGATACTTTTTTGCTTGTATCGAGATAAAAAAACAGAAACAACATAATTTGTCAATTCCAAACCTTGCAGGCGCAATCACGCACATCTCGAGCATCAAACAGCAATATGGCCAGTATCTGTACAAGGCTGGCATTCTCGACTCAGACCGTGTGCACGCTGGTGAACACAATCGCAATTCGGGCAATGACAAGATTGTGCAGGCCGTCGTGTGTGCCGGACTGTATCCACGGGTGGATGCTTGTTTGTATCCTGTTGGCATTTCATTGCTTTATGACAGCCAGGAGTGTAGTTGCTGGTTGACAACGCAAAACACAAAGTGCCCGCTGTGATCACCAATAACCCCATATATATAGTCAAGCGACCACTTTTATTGTTATTGCGCACGATTGTTTTGCAGAGCAGCACGTTTATCTTTTGTCCGCATTGTCGGCACGACCAAGTGTAGTGCCACCTTTAGGCATGCAGTTAGTTGGCATATCACCACGACGACCAACATTTTGCCTTTTTCCACCCGTGAACGGCAAAATCTTAAAACTTGCAGATCGCCCATTCTCGTCCGGTCCGTCGCGGCCAAAAGGAGCGCAGTCCGAGAGGTCGACGTCCGTGTACATTCACCAGCCAACATTTGCGACGTATTGAGGCGCATTTGAGCTCGGTCAATCGGTATAACAAGGAATTCGCTTCGCGATATGTGTGCTACAATCAGGTTTGTTGTGCGCTTGGGTTTGGGTGGCGTTTGTTAAAGCTTTTTGTGCAAGGCATGTCCTGATGTTTTGCTCGAGGTTGACCAGGTTCATTTTATGCCTGTCCACAATCTGTCTTCTCTGAACTGCGCTGAAATAAAAGTCGAAACTATTAACAACACCTCAGCCTATCGCCGACGTCTCCGAAAACATCAATAGTAACTAAAATTTTTCAGTTGTTGAAATCGGTTGGCGGCTATAGTATATACGATTGCGGCGAAGTCAGTCCGCTCGCTTTGGTGTTATTTTCGGGCGATTTAGAGCTGCAGGTGAGCAACGGTGATCACGCACCAGATCATAAATCGTGCAATAGTGGGAGGAAAATGTTTCGATATTCACATAAACTGTGCGTTTCTGTCCGTCCTTCTGTTAGTCCTGTGCTGCGCTGAGGCACTGCTCGTTCGAAAAAAATCCCCTAATACAATAATGATAATAATAATGATGCCAAAAAGGCATGATGAAAAAGGTCAGGCGGTTGTACAGTCGGATCTGGACAATTTGCAGCACGAAAGTCAACGCAATCGTCTGGTGCTTGATAATTGGATCGAATTCTACTGTTCACCCGAACTGACGGAAGATCTGAATCTGGTAAGACATCTACTGGTTTTTGTCGTAATTTCCTTATTTTGGCACTGTAAGAAAAATACGGTATCAAACATTCCATTCAATTCGGTGCTCGTCATGTGACCTTTTGTAGTCGGAATATCCTTATGCCACTTATTTCGACCGGCACGGAACCTCTCCCAGACAAACAAATAATTACCTATGACACTGATCGAAATTGGTGGCATCAAACAGTCACGAACTATCAGGATTGCAACGGTCAAGTCGTTGACGAAAGACCTGACCGGTCACCAAGTAGGATATCGCACTATTTGTGTTCTCGGTCGTTTTAGTCTCGATTTTTCATAGTTTTTTCATAAACACCTTAAAAATAATATTGTTACAGGTTCGGGACCGTTTGACCACAATCACCCGGGGTCACGCTGTGCATGCGTTGATGAAAAGGCCTGAATTCAGACGATTCTTTGACGAATTGGGTGAAGTGCTGACGCGGGAGAGGATAATGTTTCATCGGTGACATGCTGTGATCAAATCATTGTGCCTGCCCTGTCGAGTTTGGGGTTTCTATTGATTTCATGTTTGTCATGCTGTGTAGGCGACTGGTCAAATCATGAAGATTTTCAACTCTTAGCCTTATTTTTCACAAGTTAATGAAACACTTCCAAACTAAGAAAGATTGAGCGGATCAGAATCAAATTCTGATGAAAAAGAATACAGGCATGCGGTGCGGTGGCTTCTCAGTCAATTGAAGCCAGTCCCGAAACTTGTGTCAGTTGTTGCGCGACGAGGTTTCCAAGGGCTTCGCGGTGCCTGAAGCCAGAAACAGATACGTTTTTGTTAATGTGTAAGCACATGCCATGAAACACATATAGGCAAACTACGCCAACACGAGCCCGATTTCGCAGCTGGCAGAATCGTGAAACATTCTGACGTGGCTGCTGATTTGGGAATGTTACACCTTGAAGAATAGAAAGTGGAGCATGATGATTTCCACCACCCCAACCACACTTCCTCACCCCCCAACCACTGCACGTTTTCGTTATACACACGCCGTACAACTAACCGCTTGCGACGTTTGACGCGCAGAATGCATCGTTTCACAAAATAGACGCCGACGTGTATCAGCGACATCATGCCTGCGCCGACCCAAAAGTCCAGAATGCCACCGATATCGGCCACAAACTTGTACCACGAGAACGTGTAGCTTTGTAGAACGATGAAAAACGGTTTCTCGTGCTCGAAATAGAGCGCTAGCCGGATGGTCGCAAAGTCAATATCGAATGGTTGTGGCGTTTCGCCCGTTTTCACCGAATACTCGTAATATTCGCACGGTGGTTTGAGTGGGAACAGTAATTTATCAACACAATCGCGATAACATTTGTTGAACCCTTCATCATTTTGTTCATTGCAACCAAACCGAATGGGCGAAGATCGATCGATGACCGTTGTCTCCTTGATATCGTCGTAGGAGACGGTGTAGCGCGTGTGATTCCACACATACGTGTCGAGCGAGCAAGTGTCCAATAATGGCTCATCGTTGGTCTCCACGTCTGGTGGCGCTGAAACTAGTGGATCCAGTTTTGATTGGGGTTTTCCTCACCAATATCGAGTTGTGCCTGCATGGTGTTGATTGCTCACCCGTTTCGAACTGTTCTCACAGACGGGTGGTGTACCAGATCCTGTAGTTCTTTCGTTTGCTCTATTGTGGGTGGGTGTGGGTGGCTGGCCGGGCAATTGAGCAAAGCACATTTGAGCAAGACCACTTTGAGCAAGTGAAAAAGAGCAGGGCCAAAAGAGCAGAGCACTTATCTTGTTCCAATGGCTTAGGCTTAGGCTGATTTTGGTATCAGGCTAAAGCTTAGGCTTAGGCTTACACTTAAGATTAGTTTTGTGTTGGGGCTTAGGCTTAGGCCTAGGCCTATTCGTTTTTAGGTTCTGCTCTTTTGGAGTCTGCCCTTTTTCATTTGCTCAAAGTGGTCTTGCTCAAATGTGCTTTGCTCAATTGCCCGTCCGCCTGCTTTTCGTGTAGCATCAACATCTACCCGCTGAAAAATTGGAAGAACATTCAACTTACTGCAACAGCTCAGTTAAAACCAAAGAGAAGCAAAAGTCGCGTGTAACGATCAAGCCGCTGAGGCTCTAATAATGGAGCGTAGCTTTGTGAATGACGCTCGTTCCATATGCTTCACAAGTGCAACCCCCACCCACTCAACCCACCTTGTTGTATTGCGTTCGGCGCGCAGCCCAACTGTTGCTTGACGAACGGTGTCGAGCATCTGAACAAGCATTCGTTGACGGCGATGCGGTACTTGTGCCTTGTCTGATCATTCCCTGGTGCCCCCGACCCGTTCTCATCACGCACCAGCAAATGTCCGTTCCTGGTCGGGTCACATTGCGTGTCCGCTGTCTCGATCAGTCGATAGTTGGCTCGGACACCGAGTTTCACCCAGTTCGCGTGAAACGGTCGAAAACTGGCCAAATTGGTGTCGGTATAGCTGTGATCGTTGGATGCCAGCCACCAGCGAGAACGACGTGAATGCTTGAACAGGACAGCATCACTTGGCTGCGTTGTGAGTTGATCGATTGATCTAAGCACGCGCCAAACGAATGGGAACGCTGTGATGACGACATTGTGCAGCGCGGAGAATTCGAGTGTAACACATTCTTGCTCAAAGTCCAACATTTTCAACTGGATTGAGCGAACTGCAAAAGGGCTGATGGGCATTTTGGGATGGGCACAGGCAGCCGGGAGGTACCCGACACCTTTCAAAAAAAAACCACCGATACCACCCAACATCACAAAACAAACACTGTGGAACATTTGGGTCGAAGAAATATTTTGAGGAAAAATTTTCTCTGAACAGAGTTGATGCTTTTGCAGTAAATTCGGATGTCGAGTATCGGGTCCAAAACCCCGACACCTGGGCAACTGGAGAGCACCTGAACCTATACTTTTTGCTTACCGACCCGACATCAGACACACCGACACTGCCTGTTACCTAATTTGGAGTCGTTTTTTTTGAAAACATTGTAAAGGTACTTATTAGCAATTTACACGAATAACATGATTCAGTTATCACTAGCGAGTTCAGAGCAGGGTTGGGCAAAAAACGTTTTTTTTAAAACGCCTAGATGACCAAAATATGCCCCCAAAAAAATTGGAAAACGCTCATGTTGGGAAGAAAACGTGGTTAAATGAAGTCATTCTATGTGTTCTGAGGCAAAATAAACAGGTTTCAACCCTTTTCTAGCGAGTTGCTAAGATCCCATATCAGACCCGCATCGTGGGACAACTTTGGCCGGGGTCATCACTGAAAGTCAAACTCCGTATATCGACGTATCTCGACAAAGTAAAAATTGGTCGAAAATTTTTTGAAAAAAATGGGACAAAAAATTGATTTTCCTTGATAATCAGGGTACTTTCCCTGAAAAATCAGGGAAAATCAAGGAAATTCAAGATTTAAAAAAACGAAAAACGACCCAGGCGTTTCTTTTTAAAAAAAACGTCGTTTTTTTAAGAAAAAACGCCGTCGTTTTTTTTTGCCCAACCCTGGTTCAGAGAGTAGGCGGTGCGTGGATTGTTGACGCCAATCGATAAAACGGGCATGCGTACCCGGGTCCTGCTGGCCGATTGGTTCGCTGTAAAACATCATCTCAGGAAGCTCTGTTCGGCACGGTCCTTGAAACAACTCCGGCGCTCCACTTTTGCTTTCGTCGTTCAAAAAACAAATGCCACCAGTTTTGTCTTGCGAGAAAGGCAGACGCTTGGCTTGAAAATGAATCGATTGGCAATATTCTGAAACGTACACAACAGATCTAATTTTTTGTGCTGCATCCACGTTTCAGGGTGAACATAAGTTTCTTTCTTCGAATTCTCTTGTCACACACATTTTACCGGCCAATTTTTTAAAGTTAAAATTCAGATGAGTAAACACACATGTCTCAAAATGGACTATTCAGCATGACTTGGGCGCAGGGTCACAGATTTAGGTTGGTCGTTTGGTTTGAAAATTTGTAGCCTTTTGTTCAGTATGTTGCTGACACATGCAAAAATTTTGCGATGTTGTGGATTTCTCAGGTGGCAAGCGAAGAAACGTTATGTCAGATACTGTCGCGCCATGGACAAAACAAAAACAAATAGACTTGGAAAACAAACGTACTGCCACGAGTCTGGCACAAATTTTTGCACTGCGAAAATGACACACGCGGTATCCGACTGAAACGAGATCGATGGCAGCCAAGCTGTGGTTCAGTCCAGCCGAGATCTAACAAGGTGCACCACTGTAATCTTGCATTAATCGTCATCATTTTTGTAATGATGGAATTACATGTATACTGGCTGTCCGCGTGGGCACACCTTGTGACGCTAGGTTCCAGCACAGCTTCGGAAGGTGCACCACTAGCTGTTCAGCAGGTGTGGAAGAATCTTACTAATGTTTATCTCAAATGTCCAAATGAGGGCCCAATTTCGCAGTTTTAATTTTTGAAGTGTCAATATTTTTGCGCTGTTACTCAGCCCTTGAGCGTACCTTCGTTTTCGTGTGTGGTCGTCCGGTCCTTCCAAGCGTGCAGATAAAGTGATATGGCGTCGTCAATGCTCAAATATCTGAGCGATGTCTCGTAGAGCTCGTCCAGCGCATCCAACGCGCGATGCGTCCATTTGAGATGAAGGTGTTCCGGAAGAGTTTGAGCGTCGCCGCTATCTGGTGAATGAGTGCTGTCAAAGTCTGTCTCATTGCCCCGTGACTGCTCGCTGTCGTTTTCTGCAAAAGGTAAGACAATTTATTACCCTCAATGCGCTTGGGTGTAATTGAACCTTGCATTTTTGTGTACGAGGGTCTTGGGACAACAGCTACATGTATGTGTATATCAACAGCTCAGCAACCGAGCTGTTTGCGTGACCAAAGGCCACGAACTTTTGCTTTAACTTTACCGTACCAACCAGTGAGGTTTGTCTTTTGTGCTATTTCAGTGCTCACTCCTTCGCACGATTCATCAAAGCTGCCGTCGTTTTGTAGACTGGCGACCCTTTTAAACGATGTGTCACAAGTGTGAGCGAAATCGAGCGAAACCATGACGCAACCTAAAACACCAGAATGATCTTGTGACTTATAAGAGCTAATTTGCCAGAGGCGTTTGCACTGACGAGCCCTGCCTGGTCTGTCTGCGAAAGCAGGGCGAAATAAACAGACCAACATTACTGCACTCAGTACATTATCTAAAGCACGCAAGCAGTTGCACTTATTATACCGTACTGCCGCTACCACTGTCTCGGTTTGGTGGTTCGAATTAGCCAGAGATGTGAGTATAGTGCCCATCTGATTAAACTTTTAAGACAATATAAATATAATAAATATAAATAGAAAATAGGGCCCATTTTTTATATTTATAAAACCCAAAGCAAGAAAAAGAAAGTGCGAGTTTTCTGGAGTGATGCCCCGGGGGGTCACCGAAAACGGCTGTACTCGCATTTCAAACTGTATACCTGTGTAAGCCTAGCCCGTTGGCGCTCACTGCTGTCACGCACGCCTTATGAAACCCGTTTTCTGAATAGTACTCGCGCGAGTTCTCTGGAAGCTTCGTGCCCAAACAAGCGTGCTCCAGAGGGAAGGACACAAAAGTACCTGGCCGACCAGTCAGAAACAAATCCCAAAGTTATACTATACACCATTTGTTCTCCGGTACATGACACGTCATGTATGTAACTTTATATTATTTTTACTCGAAGAGACGAAAGGAAGACATACCGGCTAGCCGTTCGCACAAACGTTTGCATTCATCAAGTGACATCACATTTTGGTAAGGTGGCGTTTCATCGTTCCTGATACAACCGGGTCGAACTGGCTGCCAAGCGTACATGAGGCGGGCATCTACAATTATTCGGATTCGTTTTTCCCGATTCGCGTAGTACATTCGGTCATTGTTTCAAAAGTAGGTGGCGGCCATGTACAAGTTGCACAATTATGTACCATATCCGTTATTTTCGAAGTTTTTCATCGATCATGTTCAATTTGACTGCCTGCGGTGGTATCAAGTACAAGTATAGCCCCCCATACATACACTTACCTGAAATGTCATTCGGCGAATATGGGTCGATTGTTCCATTGATAGCACTGAACACATTGTTAGTCATTTTCCTGAACGCTGATCGCACAAGCAGGTCAGTCTGTTCGTCCGTCATATTCAATCGTTGGCATCTGACGTATGGCCCGACTTCAGCCACCGGTTTGTAGGATTTTGCCCCAAGCACAGCGGCATCTATTTTCTGAGCTCGATAATTCTGATCCATGCACCATTGGAAGTTGGTCTGAAAAAGGATGTGATAGCCTTTCGCACAAAGAAACTCCCAAAACAATTCAATAGAGACTCTGTGTATTGGTTAAACGCACGTCATTTGCTAGTTCATCAGCAAGTGTTGGCGTGTCGTTGCTGAGCGCGGCTCTGCAAGGAATTCTGTACCTAAATTTTGTTGCTGCGTGCATGAACATGCAGATCAAACCTCCTTCTCAAGATCCACGCTTCGGTGAAGAATAATGAGGGTGCATACGGGATGGAATCGTTTCGGAACAGTCTGGCCAGACTACCATTTAAGAACTCTTTCGTATCCAAGTTCAACCAGTCATTCATGCGAATGGTATTGGTGCGATGCGCCATTTCATGCGTTGGTTTCTCAAAGTAGAAAATCGCCTGCAAGTACCGTCGTACCATCAACACGAGCAGGGGCGTTAGTGTATCCGATATACGACAGTTCCTTTCAATTTTCTGACTCTGTTTCTGTCGAATCATGTGAATGGCGCATCTGATCTTGTCCGGCGGGAACACATGTGCGACACGTTTTATGTCGCTCTTAATGGTGCCTGCGTCGGCACGATTATGGCTACGTTGTGCCCAGGGCTTTTCCGGTTCGGACGTATCCTCACTGAAGTACCTTCCGATCAACAACACATCAATGGCCATATCATCCGGGTCGTTCGTTGATCCGCCGTAAATGTTCGACGTGCAAAGCGACAGGTGTCGCAAATTGTCGTAGTGTGTCGGTTGCGACAGCGCGAATTTGGTGGTCGTTGTCACCTCGTCACGATACGATGCTAGACTGAATTGTAGATGGAGGATGCAGGCGGCCGTGAAGAACACAAGCACCACGTGCCAGATGTAGGCCTGAAGAAGGGGCAGCATTCTTTGAACTACTAAAGTGATATGATATTAAAGGGTGGTCGGAGAGCAAAACTGGCCGCCATTTTTGCCAGGTTATTTTGTCTCCCTTATGAGGTCTGTGGACTGCACGGGATAATGTCTGAACCTAAGTTCCTGGAAAAAACTAAATGCTCACTGAACAAAAATCGAACTGAATCAGTTCAATAATGTGCGAGAGCTCATCAGTCGAAGACTCGGTTTTCTTTTGTTTTGTCCGGATCCGCACACCAGTGTCGTGCGACATCTCGAAAAGTGATGGGAAGGATGTGCAAAGAAGTCGAATGGAAATATTAATGTTAAAGAGAACTGCCCGGGCTTCAAAAACAGCTGTGTTTCTACTTATTTGACACTTGGTCCACCCAGTGGTTTTGTAGAAAAATTATAGAAAAAGCTTTTTTCAAAAAAAATGTTTTCTTAAAAGTTCGTCCCAAAAGTTGAATGTTTTAGTTGTTTCAAAATTTGAAAACTTCTCGATTTTTTGCTCTAAAAGTCCTATTTTTTGCATCTTCAGCGCTCATTCTTTGTCGCTTTTTTGCAGTTTTTGGCTGGAACATAAAAAATTTTTATTTAAAATTTATTTATTAACCGGTGGGTCTACCTCAAATTCGAAATCCGCTTCTGCACAGTATCGCAGTCCGAAACATTCGGTCGTTCGATAAAATTTGTTGGTTCTAATCCAATGAGCTACACTATGCGACAATGATTTGGGTTCTGTTGTTTTCGCTTCCCCGTCTGCCATGACTACACATGAATTATAGGCAGTTGAACTGTAGTTCCTGTTTGTTGAAACAGCGTACACGAGTCGAACTTTTGTCAGCAGTAAAAGTTTGCGTTGCGTTTTTAAGTCAAGAACAAACGTGCAGTATAATGCGAAAGAACTCAGTTTGCATTTGGTGCTGTCTCTGCACCTTACGTTCTGCACATTCATGCAAAAACTGATCGCTATGATTTGAAGACATTATTTAGGGCAAACGTTTGCCGTCCTGATGAGTGGGAACAGCAATTCCCCCACCGTTTAGCGACCTTACACCGCAAGTCCAATTTTACTTTGCAATCTTTCGTCTCATATTCAACCTATAGACAGAAATTGAAGTTTATCAGCAGCGATGAGCATTATTCTCCACATATGTAGGTACACAAGGTTGTGATGACACAAACTTTAAAATTTCAGATGCGGAAAATAAAAACATTTAAAGAGGTTCACATTGTGAACAACTGAATATGCAGTTCAGGTTCATCACCACCAGATTCGTCCAATGCCAGTGCCCTGACTGTCTGATGTTTCACATTTGATGGTGGCGTGAGACGATCAGCTGTGGTCGGGCTGGGCCGTAGACATGACTGCTCCTGAGAATGGCGGGAATTTGAAATATACCGGTCTGTTTTGACTTGAATGTATTGCTGCGTTTTTTGCTGAATTACCCTGGCCCTGTTGACCTTCAAGAAAGCTCTAAACTATGCAGCTCAGTTGACACCGATATTAAGATTCTATTCTCGCATTGCCATAATGTGATAATTGTACACAATTTGACACAAACGAAATAAAGTATCATGATAACGCTTCTCGACTTTGACAAGCAGAAATGCTTCGCAACATTCATACATGAGACCACTGTTTTTTTAAAGTCACTAATTATTAATTGGTGACGCAACTTGAAAAAGAAAATGCCTGATTACGTTAAATTTTTTTTATCGCTGTGAGCGATGATGTCCTAAGTGAACGAGCAGGCTGGTGTGTGTTCAGTTCGGTGCATCTGGGTCAATTGGCCATCAGGTGCATTCGCACTGACGATGACCTGATCGTACACCGTCTGTATTAACGACTAACGAGTGGAAACAGGCAGCCAAAAATACGGAGCACAACTCACAGATAACCACATCCTGGCCCAAAACAGTTTTCCAAAAGTACATACCATTTGTTGTGCCCCATTCTGTCTTTCCTCGTCCTGTTCCGCACACAGCATGGCCACGTTGAAGAACAAAGCGGCTCGTTGACGGAACGTGACTGACGACATGCAGAACAGAAAGAAATTGGCCATTTTGCCTGATATGACAAGGGAGTTGAAGAGCGTAGCTGAAATTTCGAAATGCTTGTTGGTGTTTTTTCTGAAAATGTGGGTGATTTTTTGTTTCAACGGCATCCTGCTATTTTGATTTTGTCAAACCACAGTAAACCACTTATTGAGGTGGCGAAACGTGTTCCTTGTCTATCATTCATGCATGTACCGTACCTCAGCGAGATTATCAGGAGCCATTTTCAAACTTGGTAATCGGATAAATACTTGGTGTGTTTTTTTGTTTGACGAAAGCCTAGATTATTTTCAAAGTTATGTGTATATCAAATTTTGCACTCCCCGCTGGGAGGGACCAAATATACGACAAATACTCTTCAAGTAAAAACGTACCCAATTTTTGGTACAGCATTTCTCTCGCAAACGATTGGTCAAACAACGTATACACATTGAGCATGGCTGATGGTAGATGGGTTACGGTAACCCAGGTTACGATGGTGCACGCCATTACGGTCAACTTGCGCTCACTACGGTAGCGAAAGCTGTGGTTGGTGCAACGCAGCAGAAGTGGCGCTGCATTAGTCACGTTCGTCTCTGCGTGATTGCTGAGTGAACCTGAAAAAAATCAACTGTTGAAATTTCAAATGGCACGAAGGGGTCTATAATCGAAAGTCTCAGGGTTCACCTTCATTTTGACTGTGTCCATTCGCAACCGGATTTGCGTTGTTGTTATTGTTGTTGCTCAGAGAAAAATGAACGAATTTCTTGTCCTGAAATTATGCGTTTCTGTGTAGATTGAAATCAGTTTCAACAAAAGTGTACCGTACGCTGACCTGTCTCGGCTGGGATATGGCGTGTTTCCTCAATATGCTCAGCAAAATTGTGCTGAAAACCACCAGTATAACGTTCGGAATCAGCACTTGCAATAAAACCTGAAAAAACCATCTAGTGTATATGTATGAACATTTCCTAAACTCAGGCATCTAGGAAAAATACAACAATTAGGTTCAGGTGAACCTGCAAAGTCAATCCGATATTCGAGTAGGTCGGGTATCGCGGTTTGGCGATGAAATGCGGCGTACCATTCGACTGCTTGGGGTTCAGTACGTACTGCAAAATCCATTTTTTCAATTCTTGTATATACATAGCTTTGCATAATCTTTTACAGAATTTATAAAAGCAGCACACAGTAACCTCAAACTGGACATGAAAATGGGCGGTGATGGCAAACGAGCCAACAGTAATGGTGCCAATCAACGCATACATTCGGCCTTGCGTCCAACACTGACGGACGTACAATGGGAGTAAAATGGCCATTAGACGTTCGATGCTCACAAACACAACGAACCTGAAATAGCAATGGGATGGTGCCTGATTTGGCAAGGCGACCTCGGTCTACAAGCAAATCCGGAATGACTAACATGTTTCCTCGATGGGCATGATAACAATGGCATAATGTACATTCGTTTAGAGTCAAGGCGCACCAGGTCGTCATCGGTGCGGTTACACCAAAATTACCAGATAGAAAGAGAACGCACAATAGACACATATGTATACATACATACCATGTAGACGCGCAAGTCGACCAATTGGCAAATCCCAGAATATGGTTCCGCAAATTGATCCAATAGAATTTCAGCCATGTGTTTGGCCAAATTGACAGTGATTCCATGTTGTAGATGAACATCCACGCAAACACACCCAGATCGGCTATGGTCATACAGGCAAGTAAACAGTTGGATCGCAGACGACGCATACCCTGTAGCAAATGATGCGACCAATGTGCGTTGAATGCAATGGAAGAGAAAATTTTTCCAATGGAAACTGCTACCAATATATCTTTGTATTGGGGTTGTGTTGTCATCTCCATCGGGGACATGTTACCACCACACGCTGGATAAAGCAGCAAAAGACAATTCAATATTACTTTTATTGAACCAAGTATACCCGATAGAAACCATGTTAAACGCAATGATAGAGCAAAAATAAATAAAGTTACAGTAACCTTGCTGAACAACACAGCGAGCGTAACAGCATTGCCAACAGTGCCGATAACGAACTGTATGGCGAAAATCCAGTGATTGACTACGTGCTCCAACAGGCGGAATGATTCCAGCTCAGCTCGATCTCTCATTGCCATGGTTAAAAGTTTTTATGGACTTTTTTCTCCAAAAATGACGCACACAGCAAAAATTAGAATGAACGTATTTCCCAATTGCTGCCCAAGTTGCACTTGGAAGATTACCTGAGGTGGGTAACACAAAATTAAAAACAAAGTTTGAATACATGTACCATCAGTATTAAATACTTAGCGTGTGCGTTCACTGTATGTCAGCTGATGTGAACGAATAATAAAAGTCAACGACAGGAAAATAACTTGACACCCACGTCCCACGAACGGGGTGCCTTTTCTACGGTGCCAAAACAGCTTATCCGGGGCTTACCAAGCACGTGTTCTTTGTTTACGGAAGTGTCGGTGACATACACTGAAACCAGCCTGAAGCCATTTTATTGCAAAACAGGAAAGGAACCTTGTTTCGGAAAATACTGTTTCGTGCACACCAAATAATATTCAGCAAAGTCTGCAGCCATGACTTCGTTTTTTTCATGTGACGGCTTGCTGTCTGCTGCGGTGACACTTGCGAGGGCTCAAGTCAAGAATAATTGCTTCGGATTATTACTGTCTGTCTGTGTGTGCTGCATTGCGTTAGGTACACTTGTCATGAAAGCTACAATGCAGTATATGAAGTTTTGCTGTCATGTTTTGTTAGCCTTTAGTTTTTTGAAAGTTTCACGAGGTCGCGGTGCACCGCAATCCATAAAAATCAGTTTTCTGCGCCATGGATCAAACATCAGTGATACCCCAAATATGGCTAAGTGCTCCTGATAATATCTAGTTAGCTGATGTTTCACAGAGCTCGCGATATATGAAACTATAATGTACTGAGTGCAGTAATGTTTCGTCCTGTTTTCGCAGACAGACCGAGGCGCCAGGGCTCGTCAGGGCGAACGCCTCTAGCAAATTTGCCTATAGCGTCCGACAGACGCAATGTTCATGATCATGAGTTGAACTCTGACAACCACACTTCGACGTGGAAGGGGACAGACCAGACATAGCGACTGGGCCAAGCTGCGGCAGCAATCATTGACCAGATGCAATTATGCCCAATGCAATGAGACTGATTTTGTCCCCGCACTAGCACCTGTTCAGGCCCAAGGGACATGCCGATAAGTGCCTTATATTATGATGGCAGCATGTAAGAGCAGCAGCACAGACAAACAAGCTCCCAGTAGTGTTCATGATGGAGAACAAGCAAGGAGAAAATGGAAAGAGACAATTACATATCTTAATCATGATTCATTTTAGTTAAAGAACGATGCGCAGGGAATATGTAACACGACACGGTAAAGCATCATCACAATTGTGAGCTGGATATCCGATAAGATGTTGCACGCAATGGAAGGAAGTCAAGAAAAGAGAGAATGTTGCGCATTTACATTTAGCCGACCTGCGCCCTGTGATTTTATTCAGTTTGTGGACAGCACGCTTCGAGTTGTGCTGTTTGTCGCATATTCATGTACCCATATCATGCCGAGCGGGCTAATTCTATTGTAGTCTAAACGCATGTGCCCATATTTCGTGCTGACGCTGCTGGCCTGGCCAGCACTGTTCTATGCGTGGAATACAGGTTTGCGTGCAGTTCAAGAGCAGCTTTGAAAGAATTGTGTACAGCATCACCCAGATCGCAGCTGGTACTGCACGCGTGGACTACATTAGAATAAGCCGTCAAGCGCGCACTTTTTCGGCAGTCTCTGGAGCCACATTGTAAGCAACAAAGTTTATCTTCAATGTTTATTCTTCCATTGGCGCTCTGTTACTCAGAGTTTGTGTCATCAATCTACAATATACATACTCTGACAATTCTTTTGGGAGAAACTTTTCAAACGCGTTGCCTGATCCGTAAAGCGCATGATGCGTGCACTCAGTGGTTTTTTAAAAAAAAAATTTTTTTTTTTATTAAAAAAAAATTTTTTTTTTAAAAAAAAAAATTCGTTCCAAAAGTTAAAAAAAAAATTTTTTTTTTTATTATTTCAAAATTCGAAAATTTCTCTATTTTTTTGCTCTAAAAGTGCTATTTTTTGCATAAAAATTGCTACTGTTAACATCACCCGACCCAACCATGGGTGTATTGGGTGCCATAATCGTTGTTTTGTGGCATCTAGACATAATGCACACACTCACATGGCCTCTCATATAATTACACATGTACATGTGACTAGGTGGGAATGCATTTATCCATGCAACAGACCCGAAAGCAGTGATTCGGTGTGATATTCACCCTATATTTACACTGTTTGTCACATATTTGCATTGGTCGTGTACCAAGAGGCAATAGTTTCACCCAAATTTACCGTCTTGAGTGTCACAAAGCCACACCAAGGCACCCACAACACGTGGGGGAATTGTACGGGTGTGTACCTGACTACTGTTGGTACTCATTGACCATTGTTTAGTATTGTTTTCGTGTCGTGAGTGCTTTATATGCACTTACCACACGTTATGGAAGAAAAATGGTACTATTTTTTGCTTTAGCGCTCATTTTTTTTCGTTTCTGGCAGTTTTTGGCTGGAATAAAAAAATTTTTTTTTAAATTAAAAATAAAATTTTTTTTTTAAAAAAAAATGGGGTTTGAATAAAAAAATTTTTTTATTAACCACTGCGTGCACTGACTACATCAGTCACGTGACTGGTGTAGCCAGTGCACGCATAACGAGCTTTACGAATCAGGCAACGCGGGTGAAAAGTTTCTCCCAAAAGAATTGCCGGAGTATACAACGCGGATGGGGCACGAAAGCCTGGGAATAAGACTCACTTACTAATAAGTTCTGCTTTCCCAGGCCGCATGAATCTGGGCTCGAGTAATTAGAGTGAATGCGCATGCGCGTTATAATTGTACCTACATACATTATGTACATACTATGTATGTACAATTCCAGTGAATGAAAAAATACAATTTTCATGGTTGTGCCATCTCAAATGCAAGTAAACAGCAAATTCGATATACTGGTAGATAAGCAAAAAGAGCACAGCCAAGGAGCGCGGTAGAGCGCAGTCACCGCGCCCCACCGCAGTCGACTGCGGTAGCCCCCGTGGCCCCCAGTAGGTCACTGTCGCCTATGCCTTGCGTGTTAAAGACAGCAATCCGGTGGGCTTGCGGTTGACTGCAGTCAACCGCGGTAGGCCAAAAAGTTCCCATTCCCTTTCTGCCATTCTGCGCACTGGGACGCTATACTTGTTGGGGGATCCTGTATAGGTGTACCTGTATAATGTTCGGTTCGGTCATTAGCTCTGATTGTTTCACGGATTCGCATGCAAGGGCATCACTGGAACTAACTTTATTACAACAAATGCTATGACGCGCTGAAACACCATAACAAGCATATTGATGGTAAACTTCAGAATTCTTATATTTTCCCCAGCTTCGTGTGTTTATTGTGATTGTTGAGTTGGAATTTGGAATTCAGTGCCCATGTCACGGAAATCCAGTTGTGAAATTGATCAACCACAGCTGTTTCGAGCTGTGACAGGAACAGAACCCTCGACAGGTTTGCCAATTTTCAATGATCTTATATTTTTAGGTAATTTTTTATGTATAGTACAGTGTGATTCCGCAACTGAATTGATTACTATTGGACATAATGCATCAGGCTTGCGTTACGTTGAGTATTGTGTAGGCATATTGCAAATTCTGCAAGGTGCAGCTGCTAAGGAAGGAGTCCACTACTGAGTTCACGTGTAGCACAAAACGCAAGCTCAAACTTTAACAACCGAACATCACAACTCCAGACGCACCAGCAAGGTTGAAGATCAAAACGTCTGAAAGAACGTTATCGTGCGTTTTTGATCTGGTCGTCAGAATGGACGATGGCAAATCGATTAGGATCGGCAAAGTGAATCCATCGCATTCGATCGATGAAATCAAACGGATGATACACGACATCGAGGGCATATCGGTGGAACAACAGAAATTGACATTCGCGCGTTGGATGATGTTCCATGTTCTATGTTGCTTTATCAGAACTTTGCAAAATGCATGGATTGATTAGAACCAAGCGAAGACAGTTTTGTCTTCAAATTTTAACTTTCTGATTTCATTTGAGAACAGTGATTTCAGACGATGGTTATCTGCCTGGAGACCTATCCGTATCTGAATGCATGCATCTGCGTCTTTACATGCTGATGCCAGTGGCGGTGAAACTGCCCAATGGTGAAACCGACACTCTTCAGGTTCGAATTTTCATCTCTTTCTGGGTTCAACTGACCTTTACAACACAACAACTGTCTGTGCTTCGTGCTCACGCAGCAGAGTGTCTCAGAATGTGTATTGTCGTGTCAACGCAGCATCAACTTTCACTAAGTGTGTCACAACACCAACACTGCCCTGTATTTATTTTTCTCGCTCATTGTGCCACTGCTGTCGTCGTGCTGCAGTTTGTAAAGCTGCGTGAGCACCAAACATGTAAGCGAATGCGTTGACTACGATAGAATAAGCTGTTCTTCTTGATTCAGGTTGATCCAGACAAGACAACGATCAATGAAATCAAGCGAACCATCCAACTGAAGCACTGGCATAATCCATTGGCGGAATTGTCGTACGAGCGTTAGTTTTCAGAACAATTGCAACTTTTTGAAGATTTTGCTACTCGACATCCCCAGACTTGAATGTTTCCACCGAGTAGTGGTGCACCAGACTGTCGTCAGTAGATCCCCATGTGAGCGACCCAAAGACGCCTGCGACACACCCTTTATTAATGACATAGGCAGCGAACTTGATGAAGGGGGCACGGTCGGTGATTACATGGTGCTTCGCGTGCACGTGCCAATTCACATCGAACTCAAAACGATCACTGGCAAGACATTTAACTTTCAGGTTTCTTCTGCCTCAATTTGTGCATCTTTAGTGTGGATATGAACACTTCCTCTTTCGAAACTCTTTCGAAAAACTGTTGTCTCTGTTTTTTCATTAAATTTTCAGTTGTGTTGAATATTACTTAGTTTATTGGTTGCCCATGATCTAAAAACAAGAACACATAGAGAAACATAGAAATGCCGAAACAGAGCACTGTGTTTTGTTTTCCTTCCAGCTGGTCACGTATAACACGATCGGCGACCTACAACGCTGTGTCTACAACCAAGAATGTGTGCCACTCTCTCGACAAAGCGTGATCTTCGAGGGGAAGCACATGCAAGACGAGCTCGCTTTCTGTCACTACAATCTGTATGACAAGGCAACACTTGATTTAACCATAAGCAAGCAACGGGACTAGCGTATAGCACGTGGAACACCATGGTGGCGGGCGTAGCTCTTTGCTGCGGGGTCTTCCGCCGTCAACCGGCTATGTGGAACCTTGTGAACCTCACGTCGTCTTTCGATCATTCACGTTTCATCCATCAACCTACACCAATGCAGTTTATTTGTGTATTGTGCGCTTTTCATTCTTTCTCAATAAAAATATGAATTTGTTGCTTATCGCAATATTTGTTGAATCTGAGGTGTCATAAAAAATCAGCGAAAACTTAGAAACTTGGTTGATCTTGACCTGCATAATCAACGCGGTGAAGAAAAAACAAAAACAATTTGCTCTCAACAGGCGCAACCCTTGCCAACACGGTGAATGTTTGGAGCAAACTGACATAATTGCGTCGCCCACCACGACAACAATCACACATGTAAGCCGTACAGCCTGTCGGGATGTTTTCAGGGGTGCAACGAACGCAGTGCTTCATTCCAACGTCATTTATACATCGTCTTGTTGTTGTCGTGGTCGGACAGGCCTGGCCGCCGTTTTCTGGTGCCCGCAAAACTTTCACCCGTCCCTGTTTAGTGCCCCATTCATTCATGCAGGTCACGCTGCATATCCAGTGACCCCATGTGTATGCGCAGTCCACTGAAACATTTTCAAGCGAACCTTGTTTGCATCAATGGAATTAAAATAAAGTCCTACATGGACCTAGCGCAAAAGCAAGTTCACCAGCAATTTATGGTGCAACTTTGTTTAGTACCATAATCCCAACTTTTGGTGCGGCAGATTATGAACCATAGCGTTATAATCCCAAGAAGGTAAATCGCCCCGTTTCACACCTTCTCTTCCTCTTCTTCCTCTTGGTTGCGTCGGCTTCTTCCTAGGTCACTCAGTTTGTCGATGTTTCACAGCCTTCCCCATCAAAAATCATGCGCTTCGTCATGTTCCACTGTAGGATCCCTTGTGTGCGCGCACAGCACACAGCATTCTGCGTTGATTTGCCATTGTCGTCAAATCCGATGTATGTTCCCGACCTTCTTCTCACAAAATTTGACTGCGATTGTCTTGCTGGTTGAATTCTTTTTCAGAACGAAGTGGAATTTTTCATTTATTGCTATTCCATATTTTGGCAATAATGATTGCCCTCGTCAGGGAAAGTGAAGTTGCGCACTCGCCAGTTGTTTTGGCACCCATTGCCTGTATCCCAGCAAGAAAACGACAATCAGAAACGGTCCACCAACAGTGTAGTTGCCGGTCACCCAACAAACTCGGGTCGACACATTTTAGTTTGCAAGCTTCCATTGTTTCCGTTTCGGGAACTCACGTTGTCATCAGTAGGGCAGCATCATTTTCGATTTGTCATTGCAAAATTTTGCGTGCGCCGACAGCAGTTTCGATGTCATCGGAAACGTTGAAAGCTTGACAAACTAAAATGTGTCGAACAGAGTTTGTTGGGTGACCGGCAACTGCACTGTCGGTGGGTCGTTTCTGATGTCGTTTCTGCGGGACGGGCAAAGGGCCAAACAACGTGTGGGACAACACACTTTACCAAGGCAATCATTATTGCCGAAATATTGGAATAGCAATAAATGAAAAATTCCACTTCGTTCTGAAAAAGAATTCAACCAGCAAGACAATTGCAGTCAAATTTTGTGGAATTGAAGGTCGGGAACATACTACGGATTTGACGACAATGGCAAATCAACGCAGAACGGCGTCCTGTGCGCGCACATATTTTGGGGACGGGGATCCCCCTAGTGGAACATGACGGAGCGCACTATTTTGATGGGAAGGCTGTGAAACATCGACAACAACGCCAACGATAAAGACGACGAAGCACCACACCACGCACACATAGGAACAAGCCGCCAAAGAGAAGGTGTGAACGCGTGCGATTTACCTTCTTGGCAATTATCAGTAATGAAACGTGGAGGTTGCCTGCGCACGTGTCGTTGATATATCAACAGCCCGACTGCCGCCAAAAGAGTTGGGATTATGGTAGGCAATTCAACAGTATCTCGTTGTTTGGCAGTGTTGTGCGAAAAAGTTCCACCATAAAGTTTGGCTGGCGTAAGTCTTGGTGCTTTTGCGCTGGTCCAAAATTGTAGCAGACTTTATTTAAATTCCATTGATGCAAACAAGGTTCGCTTGAAAATGTTTCAGTGGACTGCGCATACACATGGGGTCACTGGACATCATGCAGCGTGACCTGCATGAATGAATGGGGCACTAAACAGGGACGGGTGAAAGTTTTGCGGGCACCAGAAAACGGCGGCCAGGCCTGTCCGACCACGACAACAACAAGACGATGTATAAATGACGTTGGAATGAAGCACTGCGTTCGTTGCACCCCTGAATACTTCCCGACAGGCTGTGCGGCTTATATGTGTGATTGTTGTCGTGGTGGGCGACGCAATATGCCAAGTGTCAGTTTGCTCCAAACATTCACCGTGTTGGCAAGGGCTGCGCCTGTTGTGAGCAAATTGTTTTTTGTTTTTTCTTCACCGCGTTGATTATGCAGGTCAAGATCAACCAAGTTTCTAAGTTTTCGCTGATTTTTGGTACGATATCTCATATACAACAAATATTGCGATAAGCAACAAATTCATATTTTTATTGAGAAAGAATGAAAAGTGCACAATACACAAATAAACTGCATAGGAGTAGGTTGATGGATGAAACGTGAACGATAGAAAGACGACGTGAGGTTCACAAGGGTCCACCATAGCCGGTTGACGGCGGAAGACCCCGCAGCAAAGAGCTACGCCCGCCACCATGGTGTTCCACGTGCTATACGCTAGTCCCGTTGCTTGCTTATGTTTAAATCAAGTGTTGCCTTGTCATACAGATTGTAGTGACAGAAAGCGAGCATCGTCTTGCATGTGCTTCCCCCCTCGAAGATCACGCTTTGTCGAGAGTGGCACACATTGTTGGTTGTAGACACAGCGTTGTTGGTCGCCGATCGTGTTATACGTGACCAGCTGGAAGGAAAACAAAACACAGTGCTCTGTTTCGGCATTTCTATGTTTTTCGATGTGTTTTTGTTTTTAGATCACTGGCAAGACATTTAACTTTCAAGCAATACGTAACTGAACGAAGTA
>JASAMV010000922.1:0-34491 GCA_030248065.1 Rhynchonema sp. JSB1_4
TCCGTAGTGCTGTTGATCACAAAATCCTTCAGGGTGACATAAATGCGGTCATTAGTTGGCTCTCTGCAAATGGCATGGCCCTAGCCAGTCATAAGAGCGTCACTGTAAGGCTTGGGGATCGCCCCCAAGTCCCACCTGTCTATTTTTGTGGGAATGAGCAGATTGTTTCACCTCCCCATGTCCGGGACCTGGGTGTCATAATTGACCAACAAAACTTAAAATTTGAGTCACACATTGGTAAAATTGTTGCCGACGCCAGTAGAATGGAAAAGACCATCCGCCGTAACTTCCACAGTCGTAATCGCGACTTCCTCCGCAAACTGTACTTGGCCTATGTTCGTCCATTACTGGAATTTTCCATGTCCATTTGGTCCCCTCAAAATGTCACTTTGGCTAAAAACGTTGAAAAAATTTAACGTAGGTTCACTTATTATTTACCAGGCATGCAAACTCTGTCTTACCAACAGCGTTTGCATGCACTAAATTTGGACCCCCTAATTTATCGCCGGACCGTGAACGATCTTGTGCTCGTGTACAAAGTCGTTCGTGGTCTCATACCTGGGGTAACCAAGGAATCATTCTTTCCATCGCGTGACACCGGCCGCCCAACCCGAGGGCACTCCCACAGTTTGTGTCGAGTTCATGGCGCGGGTCCGGACTTGTCCGGATATTGGGCTTATCGCGTTGTGGACCTCTGGAACAGGCTCCCAGAGGACGTCGTCTCCGCTGCCTCAATTGCGGCCTTTAAATCTAAACTAAACTCACGTGGTCGAGACGTAGTTTCTCGCCATATTTCAACAAAATTCTCAGCCGTCGTTGACTGATCTCCTCAGTCACTGAGTTGCTGCTTTCAGGTAATCGTCAATTTTTGTTATCGCCTGTTGTCATCTCGTGTCCGCCATTGATCACTGATTTTTCGCCTGTCGTTGCTGTTTTTGGTTGGTTTAAAATTTCTCTGGTACGTTTTGTCGTTTGTTCATTCATGATTATCATTGTGTTGCGTACACTCGTTTATTTTTCAGGTGTTTTCCGGATCTCGTTGTAGGTCTTTGCGTGAGCTTGCAAATAAAATTTGAATTTGAATTTGAAAATGGAGATTGAAAGAAATGAAACCGAATGAACTTAATAGAAGGGTGGGGCTCTATTAATTCACTGACCCCATTTTGGGGGCTCTATTTCAAGAGGAGTTAAAAATCTTTGGAAAATTATCCACGCCTATAAAAGGCAGAAAACGGCGTTTTTTCTCTCTATTTCGGGGGGCTGGGGGGTTCTCTATTCCGGGGGGACTCTATTAATTCACTGACCCGAACGCCGAACCTGAAAAATTATTCCCAGAAATACCCCTGAGCAGAGGTCGCAATCGGGCCGGCCCGAGCTCGGGCCGGGCCGGGCCGCGATTTTGGGCTTTTTGCTCGGGCCGGGCCGGGCCGGGCCGGAGATTTGGAGGGTCGGGCCGGGCCGGGCCGGGCACCCCGGCCCGAAGCTTCTGAAGTGACTTATTTTACTGAAAAAGTAGGGATTTTTTTGTCAAAAATACTAAAATTTCTGACGGATTCGGCAAGTAAGTGATCAGTATTGTCCAGTGGTGCAGCTACCCAGGCGGGGCGGCAACCTACTGTACCACCAAAAATGCGGCGTTCCAAAGGCAACCTACCTCCTACTGTACCGGCCGAGCTAGGGGGTGGGGGCGGATAAAAAGTTTTAGGTCTAAATATTGATGAAAATGCGCTCTAAAACGCTCATTTCGGGCGTAGCGCGCGATTTTTCGCCTATTTGGAGTAAAAAATGCCGATTTTATGCCATTTTGAGCCAAAGATCGCAACTTACTGTACCAGCCGCCGGGCGGCGACCTACCTACTGTTATGTACCAAGATGGAGCGTCAACCTACCTATGTATGTACCTCAGTGTAGTACTTGGTCAGGGTGTTGACGATAGATAGATTGGGACCCGAAATGTGTTGACGATAGATAGATGACCCAAGTCCGAAATCTGGGGGGGGGGGTCGACCCAAACTTGTTGACGATAGATAGATGGTGGGGGGGGGTCGCCAAAAATCAAGGTATAGTATAGTGTACTAAGTAGGTAATAATGTGTAAATATTAGTGAAAATGTACTAAGATGTACTGAATCCGCGCGTAGCGCGCGATTTTTTGCCTATTTGGGACAAAAAATACCGATTTTGAGCCATTTTGAGGCAAAAATACCCATTTTGGGGTCGAAATGTGTTGACGATAGATAGATTGTTCCCAGAATTTGTTGACGATAGATAGATTTGCCCATAAGTGTTGACGATAGATAGATGAAATCAAAAAGTGTTGACGATAGATAGATGAATTTGGGGGGGGGGGGACCCCCCCCCCCCCCCCCCCCCAAGTACTACCCTGATGTACCTACTGTACCTAGGGGGGACCCCCAGCCCCCACCCCCTGCAACACCGTTGTTTTCAACCAAAAAATAGGTTAAAAAAATCGCAAAAATTATAACAAAAATTGGGTTAAAATCTGAGCCAAAAATTCGGGCCGGGCCGGGCCGGAGATTTGGGGGTACGGGTCGGGCCGGGCCGGAGATTTGGGGGCTCGGGCCGGGCCGGGCCGGCCAAACCCGGCCCGATTGCGACCTCTGCCCCGGAGTTGTTGGGGTGGGGGGGGGGGTAGGTTTTGGGGTGAAAATTTTTTGTTTTTATTAATTATGTGAATGTGTGGATGTGGAATCGTGTGAAAACGTAGTATTTGCGCGCGAATTTTGGGTAATTTGAGGCCAAAACCAGTGATTTTACACGTTGTACTTGAGGGCCCCAAATTCATCTGTCTATCGTCCAGTGGTGTCGTTGAGAAATCGAAATTTTCCCATACCCAGCCCAATTTTCGGGAAATTTCCCATATACCCCCAAAAATCAAAAATTTCCCATACCAGGGGGCAGTGATGTGGTTGGGGGGGTATGGGGGGGGTATTACCCCCCAACTGCTAGGTAGCTTTCTTGCTCCGAAACCCATACCCCCCCCCCAAACTGGCTAGCTAGCTTTCTTGCTCCGGTCATCAAGTAAGAAAAGTGTTGATTTTAGTGCCAAAATGACCATTTTATGGGCCAAAATGGTCAAATTCGTTCAAATTTTCTCACACGTGCACAAAAATAAGCATTTTAAGGCTTATTTTAGCATAATTCAGACCAAATTTTATACCGCTGTTTTTGACTTCTGGACCAATACCCCCCAAATCGGGGTACCCGGCTAGCTAGCTAGCTTTCTTGTGCCGGACCCCTCCAGCTAGCTAGCTTTCTTGCTCGGACCAACTACATCACTGCCAGGGGGGGGTTTCTCCAAAAACTCAAAAATTTCCCATACCCGAGGGTGGGGGTTTTGATAAAATGACCCCAAACATCTTCTAAATGTGCCAAAAATTGGTCTAAAAAGTGCTTACCGTATTGTCGGAAACAGTGTAGTTCCTGGTCCGGAGGGGGAGATAGCGGACCCTCCGTTTTTTCGGAGGGGGAGATAGTGTACCCCCCGAGGGGGGAAGGGGGGAAGACCCAAATTCGGGAAAAAGTCACTTTTTGAGGTAGAAAATTTGACCTATTTTTGCCCCTTTTTGGAAAAAATTCTTCAAAAAAGGGTATTTTGGCGACTTTTGAGAACATTGACCTGAAAATCACACATTTTAGGCCTAAAAATGCCCATTTTAGGCGTAAAAATGGCCATTTTAGGCAAAAATTGGGGGAGATAGTGTACCCGGAGGCAGTGTAGTACTTGGTCAGGGTGTTGACGATAGATAGATTGGGACCCGAAATGTGTTGACGATAGATAGATGACCCAAGTCCGAAATCTGGGGGGGTCGACCCAAACTTGTTGACGATAGATAGATGGTGGGGGGGCGGTCGCCAAAAATCAAGGTATAGTATAGTGCATTAAGTAGGTAATAATGTGTAAATATTAATGAAAATGTGTATAGATGTACTAAATCCGCGCGTAGCGCGCGATTTTTGCCTATTTGTGGTGAAAAATACCAATTTTGAGCCATTTTGAGGCAAAAATGTCAAGTCAAGTCAATGTCAAGTCGGTCATTATCAGCGCGCGCGCTCAAAAACAACGTGCAGATTCGAGCACTCAAAAATGTTTTGTCTTTTTTGGGGTCGCGCACGCCCATAATGACCGACTTGCGCATGTTGTCCGAATTATTGTATTAGCTGTGTTTGGTGCACAGAACTCAAAAGCACAGGTTATGTACACAATAATTAGAGGATTTTTGTGTCCGATCAGCACATTTGCTGGTCAATCGCAGATGCTTAAAATTATCGGCGAAGAAAACGGTGAGCAAAAAACACCAGGTTTTTGGAACTAAATGTTTTCTCATTTAGGATGCAAGCTGTTTCCTGCAAAGCCGTATATCATACCGATGAAATAAATGTTTGTGCTTGATATTCTGAAATTCTTAAACGTCGCCGTGAATTGTGCTTTCCACGGGAAGCCGGCATAGCTTTTGCATTTTTTCACTAAGGGGCGAACTTCAACCTGGCCGTGAAACATCAGGAAGCAACGAATCGACTCTCCAAGTCAGAGTCGAGTAATACGATATCCCACCTTTCTTAATGTGCACTGCCCCCAAGATTAAGCGAGGTCGATGGGTTGTTGACCAGCAGCTTTAAACAACGTTTGACACAACAACACAGCCCTACCATACCACTAATCTGTGGTACGGTGAAGGTTGGGGGTGGGGTTCTATTAATGGGGGGGTCAATTAATGGGAGGTTCTATTTTTGATTTCGAGCCATTTAGGGGGGTTCAATTATTGGGGGGTTCTATTTCCGACAATACGGTAAAACAGAGTTTTCTTGCGGCAGCAAGCGATTTTTTACATTTTTGGACGAAAAATGGAAAAATGGTCAATTTTGGTACTTCTCGGGGTCAAAAAGTCATTTCTTAGGGGTGCTTGTTCCAAAAGTGAAAAATTTCCCATACCCCATACCCGCGGCCGATTTCCCATACCGCATAGCAGGTTCCCTGATTCCCCCCAACCCCCCCCCCCCAACGACACCACTGCTATCGTCAACACTTTTTGATTTCATCCAGTGTAGTGGCAGGCAGATGGTTGCAAGGTACCCTTGAGGGGGATGGATCCAGATGGTTGCAAGGTACCCCCCTACCCAGCCTCCGGGAGGTTGCAAGGTACCCCTGAGGTCCGAAAAAAGGGTGTTTTTTGCATGCATTATACTGCAAATTTGGCCGAAAAATTGGTACTTTTTTTGCATTTTGGCCGAAAATTTGCCTAAAATACCTATTATATAGAGGTTTGCGTGCGGAGCGCGCGATTTTTGGGGTTTTGAGGTCGAAAAACACCCATTTTTGCCTATAAAAACCATAAATTGATGGTTGCAAGGTACCCTCCGGGGTGGTTGCAAGGTACCTACCCTTCCCCCCCATCCCCCCAAGGGGTGGTTGCAAGGTACCTACTCCTTAGGGGGGGAATCCCCCCCCCCCCAGCCACTACACTGATTTCATCTATCTATCGTCAACACTTGTGGGCAAATCTATCTATCGTCAACAAATTCTGGGAACAATCTATCTATCGTCAACACATTTCGACCCCAAAATAGGTATTTTTGCCTCAAAATCGGTATTTTTTTATCCCAAATAGGCAAAAAATCGCGCGCTACGCGCGGATTTAGCACATCTAAGTACGTTTTCATTAATATTTACACATTATTACCAACTTAGTACACTATACTATACCTTGATTTTTGGCGACCCCCCACCATCTAGGTATCTGTCGTCAACAAGTTTGGGTCGACCCCCCAGATTTCGGACTTGGGTCATCTATCTATCGTCAACACATTTCGGGTCCCAATCTATCTATCGTCAACACCCTGGCCAAGTACTACACTGGGGATACCTACTGTACCATGCCAGACATCGGGGGGAATACGTTCTGTACCAGGCGATGGGGGCAGTGTAGTTCCTGGTCCGGCGGGGAAATTATTGTACCTACCTCCCTACTTTTTCGGAGGGGAAATTAGTGTACCTCCCTGGGGGGAACGGGGGGGGGGGGAAGACCCAAAATCAGGAAAAAGGCACTTTTTGAGGTAGAAAATTTGACCTATTTTTACCCCTTTTTGGAAAAAATCCTTCATAAAAAGTGTATTTTAGCGACTTTTGAGAACATTAACCCAAAAGATCACACATTTTAGGCCTAAAATGCCCATAGTCGTCATTGACGAATAAAAGTTTGCCGTGACGAATAGAACTTGGGCCCAATTGGTCACTGACGAACAACCAAATTTACTAAAAAACAATGTGGTTGGGTCCCACATAAATGTATGTACTCTAACTCTGCGCGAAGCGCAATTTTTGAGGGATTTTTGGTCAAAAAGCCGCTTTTGGCTTAAAGTTTGAGCCCGAGCCTCCAAATCTCCGGCCCAAGTCCGACTTTTGAGCCAAAAGTCCAAAACCCCGGTCCGATCCTAATCTCTGGTTATCAGCGGCCGGTCACAGGATCGGGCCGGGGGCCGGACTCAGCTGCCCGGCCCGGTCGAAAAGTCAAAAATCGCGTCCCCGACCGGTGGGGTGTCGGCCCTGGTATCAGCAGGTGTCGAAAAATGAAAAAGTTGTAAATGGCAAAAAAATGTGATTTTTGTGGGAAAGTAATCGTTGTTTCATAATTAGGGCTTGAGACAGTTCTGCAAGGAAAATATGATGATGAACTATGGGCGCAACGCAATTTTTTTGAGAATTGGGCTCTAAAAAGCGGGTTTTTGTATTGCCTTTTTTTGACAAAAAAAGCTCGCCCAAATCTGCGGCCCAGCGCTGTCGGCCTTACTATGAGGGGCGTCGAAAAGTGAAAAACTCCAAATAACAAAAATATGACATTTTTCTGCAAAAATCATTCGTTGCTGCATAATTAGGGCTTAGGACAATTTTCAAAGAAAATTTGATGTATAAAAATGAGCAAAGTGCAAAATTTTTGAGAACTGGTTAAAAAATGCGTTTTTTTTTGACCGGCCCGGTCGCCCAAATCTCCGGCCGGCACGCGACTTGGCTTGGTCGAAAAGTCAACAATCGCGGCCCGACCCCGATCCTTGACCTCTGTTACTGTTACTTGATAAAGAACCGGATTGAATCACTGAATTTCAATGAAAAATTGTGATTTTTAAGGGTAAATATGCCCGAATATCTCGCGAAAAAAACGGTTTTTCCTAAAAAACATTTTTTCAAGCGTTCCGGGATGTAAAAAACGAAAAAGAACCAAGCCGATATGTTTTTTCCAAAAATATAAAGAACGACTCTTTGGCAGCTGTAATAATTGGTATTTGGTTATGTGATATTGTGTCCTTCTGTGTTGAGTTTTTTCTCGACGAAATATTCCAGTTTTGCCAGAGCGTGTGCATGTGTATTGATCTCTCACAAACATGCATGACTTGTGTTTATTTATATTGCAGAGGTGTTACCAACCATCGAGCCAGCCAGAGCGGGTCAACTTCAAACCCATAACCCGTTTTGTTGACTGATCAACTGAGTCGTGGTGTGTTTGTGCTTATCAATAACCATCGACCATTTTTTATTACTCATCGCTTTGGTCAACAACAAGCAACTCAACTACAACAGCATCGACTTCATTCAAAACACAATATTCGGTTCAACATTATATTTGCGATCGAAAAAAAGCGACGCTGCCTTTGAACCATTCCAAAATAATTCGAAACGCCACAATAATTTCGAATAAATCGACTGTTGTGTGATATCCGAGAAAAAATATTATTTCTGGACAGTACGAGAATGTCGGCAAATGGGTCAGTGAGCAGCAGCTACGGTGATTCGCCAGCTAGATCCAGTCCGATCAAATTGCAGAGGGAACAAGTGGAGGAACTGGCTGAAACTTTCGACTCGGTTGGGTTTTTGTCGTGTTTTTTTGTAGATGAAAATATTAGTTTCTTTTATTAACATTTGGGGGAACCCAAAACAGTTTGATTGTCGAAAACGACCTCGATCTGATATCTTAGTGCTTGTGGGGTTCAGATGAGAGCTGTTGGAGCTCGCAAAAACAGAACAGTGCGTTCTTCCGTGCCTGCTCATTCTGAAGTTCGATCTTGGATTGGAACCAACATTGTTCAATTTCCGACCATCGCATTTTGTCCAATTTACTTTCAGTTGAACACCGTCCTGCATAATTTGTGTTGCCGCGTTACTTAACACTTTGTCAAATTTTTTTCCTGAACCGTGAAGCGGGACAGTGACGGGGCAATGACGTTGCGTTGCATGATCGCACACAAAATATGTAGAAAAGAAAATGTTTCAGACCTGCGGGAACGTGGTTATATACCAAAATTTTTTTTAGAAAAAAATGTGGGATCACCAAATAGCACAGTGGTTAAGAGTGACTAAACGTAGAAAATCAGGATAGATTTGATGAATTAACTTATATGTCATTAAAAAAAAAAAATGCGACCAATACCAAATGTGGGGACCCAACATTCCAATCATACCACACCTAAGCGGTAGTATAACATGTGTGCATGAGTGTGTAATTGTTATGCGTTTGTGTTGACCAAAACGACTGCAATCATGTCATCGTGCCTGGACAATGGTCCGGCGGATGGTGGCGGTCAATAATGTCTGCATTCTTCAGACGGCTGTTTCAGTTTAATTTATTTCCGTATTTGTGTAATTGAAACCGTTCTGGTTGCATTTTTGTGTGCATTGACAAATTTGCTGTTGTGGCCTACGTAACAATATCTCCCTATGATGATCTTAATTTTCGTTATATGTTAAATCTTATCATAGTGACTCTGTGATGTTCGTTCTGGGTGAAGTGCTATCGGCGCAACGCAATTTTTCTTTTATAATCTGCGTGTAGTGCTGCGGCTGGCAGTTCAATATATAATGTTATCATTTAACATACTGAACGACACGTTTTTTCGGTGCGGGATTAGTGTTCTTGTTTGCTCTGATATTATTTTGTGCACACACATGTGTAGATCGGATTGGATACATTGACAGATAGCGCACATTGTGGTGTATCAAACAATATGGCTCACTTCAGTCTGCTGATGTGTTGACGGGATTGTGAATGTACACACGTACATACATACTACTTGAGAAATTGCTGATATCTGAGATCTGATCTGAGCTTTGAATTGGGGAAAGATTCAAAAGCGTAACGGACATGGATTTTTTTTGATTTTGATCAAAGAAACGATACTGTGCGCTCTCTGTTTTGTTTGAGAATTTTCGCTTTTTTTCGCATGGCAGAGCCGGACAAGAAATATGGTTGTGCAGTGGTTTTGCTCTTTTGTGTGGTTGACTGAATTTGAATATTGGACTGGCGAAATGTGGTGCAGGTTTCTTTTGGGGAGAATTTTTTGTTCATCCATGTTTGCACGTGCTTTGGTTGCGTTGTCTGTCTGCAGTTCGAGATATACAGAGCAAGCACAAATGGAAAAGGAGTTTTCCAGTCTGTTATGGTTTATGCCTTGGGTGACATCAGGTTTTTCAGCGTTGTGTGTGCTGGACACTTGCAGAAATTTGGACCAGCCGGCAGGACAGCCGTCCGCTGCAATTTGTTTATTATCTGCTTTTTGATAAAACTGGAAAACAGAACCGGCCAGTCAGCTGGTGATTCATATCTCGGCCAGTGTTCCGCGAACGTGCAGTGACGCAGTAGTTAGTGTGACTACCAATCGCTACTAGTGCGTCTGCGTGTGTCAGTAAATGATGAGTCACATCAGTTCGTGGTTTGTATCGTAACGTCCAACAGGGAATATGCTGTTTTCTCGGTGCAGTTGCGAAAGAAAACCGCCTTTTCTCTATAGCGATAACTGCAATAGATCTTATAAAATTGCGTGTGTATCATTCTATTTGTATGATGACGAATCTTGTGCGCACAAATTTTTGCGCATGCCAAGGAAAATGTGGGGAGAAGCAGAACTGCTGAATTACTGCCTACAAGTGAGGGATGAAGCATATAACATCAATTCAAGTGCACTTGTGTTGGTTTTGGTTAGCGAAGATGAGTAATGCGAATCTCGGGCTCGCTAACCGGCTGTTGCGTGTGTGTTCCGTTCCGCTGAATATACCACATTTGCAATTTACACACTGTCTCTACAGCACCACCATGTGCCGTATATATGTGACTCTCGATTTTGTAAATTACGTCCTGAAAACGTGGTATATCCCCCATAATATTATAGGTTGGATTCTGTACCTATAGTAGTAGTTTATCGGTGCGCGCGCGCGTGAGTGGGATTATGCGTCATAGTCCTCTCTTCTCGCTCGTTTGCGCGTGTGTGTGTGTGTGACCAAACAAACAAACAACGTCGAAGTCGACACAAAAATTTGCTCCTATCCCCACCAATACATAGGGGTGGGTGCAAAAGTCATCATTTGATGTCCATCCATGCACACTAATAGTTCACCAAAACGTTCGCTCATGTTGCATTTTGCCGCGATAAGTCTATGAGGTTTCTTTTTACGAAATTGGCATTTTGTTTCTGTGTCGATGTGATAAAGCTGCACATTTTCTTTGTGCAGCACTGACTGACAAGAAGGATTATTATGGACCCTAACCAAACGAAATGTGAGACCACACGTGCACAACACAATGCTGGGATTGGGATAAACGTCGCAGAATCTTGTGAACGGAGGGGCTGGCTCACACAACCGTGACATGAACCATGTTCTCGCGGGTGGTGTGGTTTGTTCACTCTAAATTCTGACTGGCTACAGCTTCGTTTTCGCTTGCTTGCACAAGTGGCATAAAGACGCTGAGTGCTGGTCGTGCCTGGGTGATTGATGTATTTAATGGCAGTTTTCAACAAACAAACCATTTTCTGTTTGCGCATGTCTGAGAGTGGAGTGGAGGCCGTATCATGTCGTTTGCCTTTCCAGTTACAAATATAACAGCGGTAGCCTGCCAGCCAGCAAAGCACTAGCATCAAATGCTATTGCAGTTGTTTGCTGCATGTTAGAGAGAGGGGCGAATGAAATATGAATATGGCTAACGATGTACATTGCATTGCACCAGACCACCATTACCATGTGAAAAACGGAAAAGCACATAACAATAATATCTCGCTTTCAAAAAACGTTTCTGCACCTGTGCGTGTTGTTGTGAACAAAGACGACTTGTATAAATAAATGGCGTTCGTTTTTTTGTTCCTCCGTGTTTGCGTGAATCGAACGGGAGCTGGTGGATGCAAAAACATTTGTGCACGTCCGGGCCCGCAACAAACAATGCACTTCAACTAACTTCAAGGCCCAGAAGCCAGAAACTGCCGCGCTCATGCTCGTGAATAACGCTTGCTTGCTCGCAGTGGCCTGATCTCTGCTTTATCCAGGATCCGGGCGGAGCGCGCAAAGTTTTCGAAATAAAAAACAATCTTGATAGGGGCAGTTTCCATCTGGTACCAGTGGCCGACTGGCTCTGATAGTTGTGGTGTGATAAAGTCACGCATGAGATGTTTGGTGATGACATATGATATGACGTTGGCTTTTGTTTGAACCACAGCTTACGTGCTTACAATAAAAAATGAGATTTGATGCAGAATCGGGGCGGATTTTGGCCGCTACTTAAACAACGATTGCTGAACGGCCTTGAAAAGTCTAGATGCAATTGCAAATTTAAAAATTGAAATTTTATTTTACTGTTGCAGATCGACATCAATGGAGATGGAACAGTCTCATTATCCGAACTGCAATTGGCGCTCAAAGTCGTTGGAATCGATCTGCCTGGATATCAGGTCGGTGAAGGACTGACCAAATGTTGCTGGGTTCGAAAATTCGGTTTGCGTCGAGTTCCGATGAGGAGAGAACATGCAAAAAGCACAAAATTCGCTAAAATTTATTCTGGCGCGATAAAAGTTTCAAGCAAATTCTCAAAATGTTGTTTCGAATGAATCAGCTTCAGTCGGGCTGTCACAAATACTTGATAACAGGTGAGCTTGACTTTCAGGTTCGAGAGATCATCGGCAAATATGATCGTGATGGCACTCAATCGCTCACATTCACTGAATTCAGTCAGGTATAACAAGCCTTCATTCACTCTCGTTCTTCGTTCGTCACTGTTCATGTTCAATAGCTTTTCGTTCGTGAACAGAAAGTAAAGGCAAACTACACCAACACGAGTCCGATTTCGGAGGTGGTGAACTTGCAAAACGCAAAGAAAGAGAAAATCATCATGCTCCATGTTGTATGCCACAACGTGTAACGTTTCCCAAATCAGCAGCCACGTCATGAATGTTTCACCATTTTGCCAGCTCCGAAATCGGGCTCGTGTTGGCGTAGTTTTACTTTAAATTGTCCGAACGAAAGAGCCGGATTTTGGTCGCCATAGTTGGTCTGCCTCTGGCGCCAGCACTATCAGACTGATCCGTACATATTTGCTGGCCATCCAAAGAAACTTGACAAACCTTCGAGTTTTTCTTAAGAATTATATTCGGGTGGTCTAGATTTATAAATTTCAGTTACTCTGTCATTTATGTAAAATATAATGCTGAAATATTCAGACTTTCTATACTGCCGAACTAAATAATTGCAGTTATACACGGATCTGAAACAAAAGACGGATGTTGGTCACAGATGGGCGCGGGAGGTGAAGAAGGCAACGGGCGTGATTGAGCTGGAGGGCGAGTCAGAAGCATCGAAATTGGTCGGCATAAAACACACCGTGCGAGTTGAGGTTGGTATCCAGCCTTGAATCACAATTGATGATCTTTTTTGGAGGTCAGTTCAATTGGCCAGAGGTGTTCGCACCGACGTGGCCTGGCACCTCGCCCGTCGGTGAAAACTGGCCGAAATGGGCAAAATCGCAAGATATGACCAGCCCATTTTGCACCCCTGGCTAAGCGCCAGCAAAATGAATGCCGGCCTGTGTCGTTTGACAACTCGCTGCAAGTTTATGTTTCACTGCTGATGTAAACAGCACAGCTGTTGCAAGTTCGTGAATCTGTACCAGTCAAAGTTGAAGACTTTTTTAAATTGCGAACAGCACGAAAAATACATTACTCCATTGCAGGAACAAGTAGCATTCTCTGATTGGATCAACACAAATCTGTGTGTGGACCCCGATCTCCAGAAACATCTGCCCATCGATAAAAATGGGGAGAAATTGTATGAGAAATTGAGAGATGGACAAGTGTTATGGTTGGTTTGGGTGGGGGCATGATCGGAGATTTTTTTGCAAATTTTTTCAAGTATGACGGGCGCCAAGATGTCCTAAGTTTTGGTGTAAATTGTTCACAACATGTTGTGGTTGATGTTGACCCTCATTAACAAAACGGTAAAATCTGCGTGCAATTTGCACCTAGCCTCATGCAATAATCCTCCGGATTTTGTATCGCTAAAAATTTGCCTCGTGCCCCTGCCTTATGATACTTGTAGGCTTCATGAAAAATTCCAAAAAAGTACGTCCAGGTCCAGGTGCACTTCGTTATAAATTTATTTTCTGTCGAAACTGGCTTGCACTTTTGTCCTCACACTTTTACTCGAGCAAGGAGATCTGCTCGAGGTCCTTTTGGAGCTCAATTGGCCAGAGGTGTTCGCACCGACGAGGCCTGGCACCTCGCCCGTCTGTGAAAACAGGCCGAAACGGGCAAAACTGACTGGTGTTGCATCATTACAAGTCCCAAACGGTGTTTGTGTTGCTCGACTAAAGAGAGGGTGTCACAAATGTCACAACCCGATGGTCTCGATTTCTAGCACCCAGCGAAACCTATGCGTAGTTAGAAATTTGAAAGAAAGATTCCTTTTTTATTTTTATTTTTTCACATGAAACATAGTTATCGCAAGCTCACACATCCATTTATTTTTGATTGATTCACAGCAAACTGATCAATCTGGCTGTGCCTGAGACGATCGACGAACGCGTGATCAACAAGGGCAAACTGAATGCGTTCACAATCAGGGAGAATCAGACCCTCGCGCTCATGTCAGCTCAGGTACGCGGGGAAGGGGCGGGGGATATTCGAATTGACTTAGCCAAAGCGCAAACGAAATGAGGATAATTTCGAAATTGTGTGCCATTAATTTTCAACCAACATGTGGACCGACCTGAAATAAATCAACAGGCTTTTTGTGCGCTGATTTGGCTGCGAACCATTTTGTGTGCCTTGATCATAAAGGTCATGTGAGCAGGGCAAGTGTGACTCGATCTCCAAGATTGCAATACCAGTCCGTGCCTGGTTAGACTGCAGTTGCGATTTTCAGGACGAATTCTAGCAGTTTTGAGAATTTCAACCATCAAGTTCGCCTTTCTATTTCAGGCAATCGGCTGTACAATCGTAAACATCGAAGCCGACGATATGGCCAAGGGCAAGAAACACTTGGTGCTCGGATTGTTGTGGCAGATTATCAGGGTACGTGCATTAGTCCAGCAGCTGTTGGTTCACCATAGTCTATCCTCTTTTGAGTTATCACTTTGATAAGATAGTGAACACTGTACGTGTGTGTGAATATTCCCGGTATATTACGGTAGTTTTCCTATGTACCAAAGTGGCATTCTGCCTCAGTAACGGAGAATGCCTTTTCTCGACTATCTCACACAAAGAAGACATTGCACGTCGTTTGTTATTTTTTTATTGCAAGTCTCAATTTAAATCTAATTGACAAATTTTTCAGATCGGTCTCTTCTCCAAGATCGACCTTCGTCAAGTGCCTGGCGTCGTCCTGCTAGCCAAACCCGGCGAGACGGCAGCAGATTTGCAGAAACTGTCGCCGGAAGAGATACTGATTCGATGGGTCAATTATCATCTGGAAAAGGTCGGTTGGCATTGGCAATTCGAGGCTGCATAATTGTTGGCCTTAAAACTTGATGTCAAACTTGAATTCGATCTGCTTTGGTCTGTTCTCGTGGTCGTGACCGCTTGTCTTCGGGAAATTTTGAGATTAAGAGCTGGCTAATCTCGATAAGCACAAAAAGGTTGCCCAGAAAATTTACGCAATTTGCGCAAAAATTTACGTTTGGTCGAAAATGATGTCGTGTCGGTAAATTTGGAAATCTTGATAGTCCATGAATCATATGATCACGGCAGCCCCCGATCGCCACGTTTGATACCTGAAGTTCATGGGGTGGGAAGAATAGTAATAAAATAGAAATAATTAAATAGAATAATAACAAATAAACAGATGTGCGCTCGGAAGCGATTCGGTAAAAGTTTGCGTGACAAAATCAGTGCCCGACATTTTGGCGTGCTGCCAACTGACGACACCACTGTTGTTTGTGTGTCGGATCATGAAGATGTTCGAGTAGATGATTGTTCATTCTGTATTTTGCCATTTAGGATCGCATTGTTGTCCCCAGAGAAGAGTTAGTTGCCCTTTTAGCGAACAGTGTACCTTCAGAGAGTCACCACAGACGATAGTGCTGTTGTCGCCTCCTAATGTTTCCTCTACGGAGATCAGTGAATTTTATTTCAAGCGCGTTGCCTGGTCCGTTTCGAGATCTCACGGTTGAATAAGCTTTATGGATCAGTGGCTTGCACTTTTGTGCTCAGCAGTGATGTTTTACTCGAGCAATAAGATCTGCTCGAGGTCCTTTTTGAAGGCCAATTGGCCAGAGGTGTTCGCACCGACGAGGTCTGGCACCTCGCTCGACTGTGAAAACAGGCCCAAACCGGGCAAAACTCACTGCTGTTACATTATTATCAGGCAATGGGCGGTATCAATCAACCCTTTCCTATTGGCCCGATCTTGCCTTAGTCACGTACCTTTTTGTATTGAACATATTTTGTAAGTTACTGACGGCGCCGAATGTTACTGACGAGCGAAAAGCTCTCTATTAGTTGGTCGAGAATAGTGGCAGGTGAACCTCGAAATATTGTCAATCCAAAAAAGTGACGACTCGTGACCAAGGCGTGACCGGATCGAAACGGGCGGCCGATTGCCAAGTTTGATCGCGCCGACTGTGTTTGGAAAATTGTCGAAAATAAAAAATATAAATCTAGCATTAATTCACATTCTATGATGGTTGCATTATTCGTTCGCAGGCCGGCGTCGACCGTCGTCTGTCGAACTTCACGAGCGACGTGCGTGATTCGATCATCTACATTCATCTGTTGAATCAGATTGCGCCCGCCGAGAAGGGCGTCACCAAGAGTCCCTTGCACGTACAGGTTGGTGCTGGGCATCAATTGACGTCAATTTAGATGTCCATTCAGGTCGATTCAGGGTCGCTCCAGAGCGTGTACTGAGCAGCATTTTCCCATTATTGCATTACAGCCGCCCTGAGGAGACCGGCAAGGCAAACTACCCTACAATTTCGTTCATAGACAGTTGCCAAACAAAGGCCAGACAAGGCCGGGTCCACAGAAATGGCGTTGCCAACTCTTTCTGACCGTGTGGCTAGACCCAGACCTATAGAGACAACCATTTATTTCTCGTCCAACTCTTCTTTTCTCTTTTGGGTATCAGTTAGGTCTAGGTATAGATAATTCGGCTTCTGTGGATCGGCCGTATTCAATTGTCTCATCTACTCCACCCTTTCTTTATTTCTTCTTTTTTCATCAATTTAAACATCACACACCACAAAATCAATATTAATTTCGTACGCTCGCAGAACGAATTGGACCGAGCGGACGCGATGTTGTGCGAGGCGGACAAGCTCGGTTGTCGTGCGTTCGTGACCAAACGCGACGTGGTCAATGGAGTGTACAAACTGAATCTGGCCTTTGTCGCTAATCTGTTCAACACGTGGCCGGCACTGGATTTGCCACCGGAGGAAACTATTGGTTAGTGGGCGTGGGCGTGCAGGGATCAGGCTAAGCAACGGTAATGTTTTGGTGATGCACTTTGCGCTGTGCGCGAATGAGCGTACAAACAATTTTGGCGAATTCAAACTGAGAAAGGGTGTTTCAGCCTCTATTTTTTGTGTACCAAGCCGGTCTTCCAAGTCTCTGGGCCCGCCCGATCGGAGAGTAAAAAATCGCTGCTCGGCCCGTTTCAGATTCGTTGCAAGGATATTGTTGATGAGGTCATGTGGGTGAATAATATTGTCTTCTTGAGTCTGTTGGCTGCGCTGACAACGTAGCGACCGGACAATATCCGTAATGTAGTTCGTCCGAGTAAGACTGCTGGTCGGTAACCCCTTTTCGGAGATATTGTATTCAGTGCGCACGTGAAGAAAGTTTCTATTGCAAATTAGTTGGCCAATTATTTGACCAAATTATGCCAAAAAACCGATTGGATTTTCGCAGGTCGAAAGCGAATCTTGTGGAAAGGTCTGAACGTGAACAACGAACACCATACATATTGTCTAGTACTATCACTGTCTGTTACCCTTCAAATCACCGTGTTTTTTTAATTGAATCCCTGTGCCTCTATTTTTTGCAGCACCCTACCCTCTGAGGGTAGGCTCCAATTAGAGGGTAGCTTCAATTGCAGGGGCTTCGCCTAGAGGCGGGGCTTCAATTTGAGGGGGCTTCAACTACAGGAGGCTTCAACTGGAGCACTAGAGGGTGGGGCTTTTAACTTTTTATGCGCTTTTGACTGAGCCGTACATAAAGAACTATGGACGTATCGATATTGATAAACTTTCTATGATTTCGTAACCTCAACATGATGAAATTTGTGCTGAATGTGTTTATAGCACATCGTTTCACAAAAATTCGGACGATAAAGTTAAGATAGGTTCTTTTTGCGCTCCATGGATCCTCATCAGATGGACTCCTATTTGAGGGTGGGCTTTAATTTTTAGAAAATACGGTACTATGGTTATATGTTGTCGCGCCCAGTTAAGATTGTTTGATCTTTTTTTCAAAAAATTTGAACAAAATCCCCTCTTGCTGTTTTCTGTCAACGCAATGAAAAATTTCAACTTTTTTGTTTTTTTTTTCCAGAAATTGAGGAGGGCGATGTGATCGACGAAACGCGCGAAGAGAAAACGTACCGAAATTGGATGAACAGCATGGGCGTGAATCCGTATGTGAATTGGCTCTATTCGGATTTATGCAATGGGATCATCATATTTCAGGTGTGAACTCATGTTCGTGTCTTCGTTGTTTCGGTTTTTGTGGTGTGTGGGGTTTACCTGAGGGCCGACAAGCATAATGGAGCGCTGTTTTTGCAACTGCAGCCTTATTCACACTGTTGGCGAACATTTTGGAGCATGCGCATGTCAAACATCTTTTATAAATGATGACATCTTGTATGCAACTAATTCTAATTCGAGAATGTTTTGTCAATTCTGCAGATAAAGCTGAAGTAGCTGCTTACTTGATTCGCTCCCATTGAACGCTAGTTTTAAGCACTGCCTCTTGGATCCGCCGTTGCCCGTTGCTGTCATCTAGACTCTAGACAGGTGGTCCTTTGTCTGAGTTGCGCATTTTTTTGTCGCGTGAATTTTGCACAGTTGCTTTATGCAAAGACAATCCACGCGAGAATGAGCTCTGGTTCGTCGAGGGTCATGATTGATGACAAGTTCCAGCACGCTGATCTCATTTGTCTGCGCGTATACGACACTGCAACCGTTACAAAACGCGTGCTGAAAAAAATATTTGGGGGGGGGGAGCATATTCGCGTGGATGGACTTTTTTCTGAATTTTTTTGTATTCACTCCCCTAACTCACTCATTGCTCGTTTTTCAGTTATATGACGTGATCAAGCCCGGCCTGGTCAATTGGAAACGTGTGGTGGAAAAATTCAAGAAATTGAGCGGAATGATGGATCAGATACAGAATTGTAATTATGCAGTCGAATTGGGCAAACAGCTGCGATTCAGTCTGGTGGGCATTCAGGGCAAAGACATCTATGATGGAAATAGAACGCTCACGCTCGGTTGGTTGGGGATGGTTCATGTGTCTATGTACTTTGGATTTGGAATACCGGAGACCTTTATCGATTTTAACTTCGGATTTGAAACAAAGAGATGCCGTCGTCTATGTGGCGCACTGCACCCTACGTGTGCATAGTTTGAAGAGATATTTTGGTCCACAATCGTCTCCAAATTACCACTCTATGTTGCATATTCTTCATCGTGACTGTACATTGTCGATCCTTTATCATATCAGTAACTGGAAAGAGAAAGCAATGTAGCCCAAATCCAAACAAGCCCTGTTGTGCACAGACGATGAGCAAAAGCGGAATGGGATTTTATGGAATGTTTCCGAACAGCGATAATCACTATCGCAATTTAAATTTATTATTGCAGCCGATCAATTGATCAAAATGGTTTTCAAAATGACTGATGAGGGCCCGGATGCATTGTGACATATACAGTATAGTCTCCTGAGAGGGTCCGAAACTATATATGCAGCTTTAGACTACTCTATTATTATAAAAATTGCTAACATTTATAAAAAACTAAATAAAACACTGCTATACACTCCTTTTATTGTGTTGCAGGTCTTGTGTGGCAACTAATGCGCGCGTACACATTGACAATATTGGCACAGTGCACCCACGCCGGTGATTTGGCTCATGACAGGGACATTGTCGATTGGGTGAATAACAAGGTTGGTGTTTGTCAGCATTGTTGCATGTTATCGGTGGCGTCAATCTTCTTCGTCAATGTCAGTTCGAGCCTTGTCATTGCCACAAAGTGCTGCCGGCGTTAAAGCCGCTTCTCACCTGCCGTCGAGCAACAGCTGTTACCACGCGTTTGTCGAAATTAGAGGCATCAGAAAATCCCAGACCAACCCACACAAAAGTCACGCTACAGGGGTGGGCGCGACCCGCTCCGGTCTGGTCACATAATCGAATGCCGAACAACTTATGTGATGTGCTGCATTTGGGAGACTTCCCCTGAACAATAAAGCGCGCACAAAAATGGCAAAAACGTCATTTTTTTTCAAGGTAATTTTTGGCAAAAAAAAATTTGGCCTATCCGCCCACGACTCCGTAATTTGTCAAGTATGGTGTGTAGCTCGGGCGAGGTGGCCTGATCCGCCTGGCTGGCCAGCTCGAGCTACCTGACCCGTTACTTACATCATCCCTGCACTGGACAAAAAACATGTCTCAAAACTTCTAACATGGCAGACTACGTTCTTATCCGTGTCGTTTCAGCTGAAATCGGCGGGCAAAGAGTCACAGATTCGCAGTTTCCAAGATTCGACCATCAGCAGTGGACTGGTCGTCTGCGATCTGATCGATGCGATCCAGCCGGGCGCAATCAATTATGACATTGTCAAGAGGACCAGATCGGAAGCCGTTAGTTCCGGGGGGCGGGGGGGGGGGGGGGCTCGGGCCGCATTTTTGAAAACTGTCTCACCACCTCCATGTGGATGATCGCAGTGTAGTTCCTGGGGGGGAGGGGGGGACCCCCCCCCCGCGGGTACGTCTGTTCCCCCTCCGAGGTACGCCTGCCCCACTGTTCCCCCTCCGGGTACGTCTGCTCCCCCAATTTTTTCCTAAAATGGGCAAATTTAGGCCTAAAATAGGCATTTTTAGGCCAAAAATAGGTAAACTTTAGGTGAAACCTCCAAAAAACGCCAAAATACCCTTTTTATAGGGGATTTTTCGCAAAAGAAGGCAAAAATAGTCCAATTTTTCGACCTCAAAAAATGACTTTTTTTCCGTCCCCCCCCAATTGGGACTTCCCCCCGTCCCCCCCCAGGTAGGTACGTCTGTTCCCCCTCCGAAAATAGTGGAGGGTACGTCTGTTCCCCCTCCGGACCAGGAACTACACTGGATGATCGTAAATCTTGGGATGCATGTACCAGGGGACTGCTGCTGCAGCGAAGATGGGGACGAAATCCGCGCGCTCTTTAATTGTGCGGGATCGCGTTATTATCACCAGTTTTACAGTTGACCCTCTGTCATCTTTATAGTGACATGAAATCGGACTTTTGTAAGCTCGGGACCCCCCTTTCTCTAAAGATTGTTCGCAACACGAGCCGATTAGACGTATTGCTTTCGAACGAACGGTCACCAGGGAGCCCGGGCTTTATAACGGACATGATGTCACTATTTTAAGAAGCTAGACGTTGCTGATTGCAGGACAATCTGTCGAACGCCAAGTACGCGATCACGGTTGCGAGGAAGATTGGTGCGAAGGTGTACGCGCTGCCGGAGGATATTGTCGAGGTGTGTGGGTGCATGTGGGAAAGAAATGGGATTCTGATTTCAGACATGGCCGCGAAGCCACAAAAGGGAGACACATCTCACACGATTGGGCAACCAACTGTTTTGTGAAAATTTTCAATTGGGTGTGGTCCGTTCAGGTCGATAAATCTGGCCGTCCAATGTGTCACTTCTGGCGCTCATTTGGGGCTGCTTCAGTTGACAACATGGTTTGACGACTTGATATGATCACAGTATGGGCAATCCATTGGCACTTTTTATACACACAGCGCATGCATGCAGCAGCACACGTCATTTTCTAAACAAAATGTACATTTTAGGCCAGTGCCGTACTTGGATTCCAGCTTTTTAATTTATCCGGTTTTCATTTGCTGCTTAACATAGCACTTTTCTGCACTGCTGCAAAATTTGGGGATGTTTGAACGGATAACTGCAGACAATAGAGGCATTCATTCACGGCACTAATGTAGCATGCAGCCGGTGTGTGTTGAGTGCCATGAGCTGGCGGATTGCCTTTACTATCAGCCCAATTTTCCAATCACCACCAAATAATGCCGAAGACTGTCATAATACATGCTGCATGTGTCCCAGCAAAATAACCTGTAGCTGCGAGTTCGGCAATTCTTCCTAACTCACAAGCAAAGTGTTTGTTATTCAGTATGAATTGTGTATTGCGTTTCTCTGGCTGACCGTTTGTATCGGTTTTCTCAGACAGGTGATGCACCAGGTCATCGTCAGTGCGAATGCACCATATGGCCGCCAATTTCTTTTAAAGTTCAACCAACATACACACATGTCCATGCGTGCAGGTGAAACCGAAAATGGTGATGACCGTCTTCGCGTGTCTGATGGCGCGCGACTACATGCCCTCCATGCAGCAACAACAGCAGCTCAACAGCACCACATCAACTGATGAACACAACAATTCGTCGTTAAATTCGTCTGTCGAAAGTGCGCCCGCGCCCGTTACGCCGCTGCATCTCGAGGACTGATGATTTGTTTGGGCCGCTTTTGTTAATTATTGTTACCGTCCATCCTCTGTATAGTGAATCGATCGGGCGTGACCGGGCATTTTGCTTCAGCTTGTGACAGAGGGGTCAAAAGAGCAAAATGGCGTCCACTGTAGAGAAGATTCGCATTAGGTTCATTATGGAGAGGATAAGACGAACTTCATTTCCGTCTTAATTATTCCAACAACAACCACTGTACATCGCTTACATATACACTCAGTGATTTACATAACTCGCTCTTTTTCTATCTTTACTGTTGTCTTGTGCGAGCATTCTCGAACGTTGTTACTTTTCTGAAGCACTCCACTGTTTGATTGTTGAAAATTTGTCTGGCTCGCTTTCTAAAGCCGATTGAAGCGTATTTTCGAATGATTCGCTTGCGTGTCTGTGAATAATTACCGTATCTGGGTTACTGTATCCAATGCACTCCTCTATTATATGCATGTGTCCATATCGCGCTACACTTTTGTGGCTGCTGTTCGTTATAATTGTTGTTGTCGCTGGGCTCTGAATTTCGCTAACAAACATGTATGTCTGCCTATCGTGTGAATTTGCAGTTTTCGCATCTTGTGCTCTCTAAATATGTTTGGTCAGGTCAGTACATTGGGAGTTGTTGTCATGAACCGGTTAATTGGCTATATACATATTATTGGGACAGTACTTTGATGCAGATATACTCTCCATATTGATTTGATTGTGGTGTTTTGTCGTTATCACGCTTCTCGGTGGAATTGTACTTGATGAACCATGATTGTACCACATAAATTACAAAATTTTCATATTGTTCCTATCAAAAGACTACTAATTTTATTGAAATCATGATTTGCTACATTCTGTGTGTTCGGCTACTCATTTATGTTTTGTCTCCACGTTGTGCTAAAAACTGATTTTGACCCATACGCAATTTTTTGTTCATATGGTTTTGGTTGGCTAAATAGTGTACATTATTTTGCTCTTGTCCTTAATCATAATTGTTTGCTGAAATAGTATCATAATTGTTGCGAGAAATAATTTCGAATTGGAATTCATCTTGTGGCAAAGCAAACGTCATTCTCTTTGTTAGCGTAAACCACCCTTTTTCATTGTTATTTTAGTTTAAATTTGACATCGTTTTGTTCCGCATTATAGTTCTGTGCCTATAAGCAGCCGAGTTATTCATTTCTTGTTTTGTTATACTGTTATACGTCAATGTGTCAGTTTTCCATAACTTATTTCTCGTTTCGCTTCTGTCAACCAAGACTCGTGATGTTTTATCCCACCAACACAATATTCCTTGATTTTCTGCCAGCACAGGTGTTTTCGTTGTTCCGCTGTTTTTCCTATTAACATCAACTTTTTATCGATACTTGTGATTTCCATGTCTCACTGTTACTGCTTACAGCATTGTGTGTACAATTCAATAAATGTTCGTAATTTTTCGGCTAAAATCTCGATTTTCTGTGGTCATTCTTGTTGTTGGCTCAAAACGCCAGCGTTGCGGCGCTGTATTTCGAGAAAAAAGCTAAATTTTTGAATTCTTCACTGGACGAACACATAATTTTCTTAAAAACCACAGCATCTTGATCATGATGTTGCGTCGTGCGTTGCAACAGTGCTCAATGGGCATTGCTTCGTGTTCACGCTCGCGCGGGTTGGCGCAGAAAGGTGAGGATAGCAATGTTGTTGGTCAGGCGGCTGGAGTAAAGCCGGCCAACAGATAAGACAGAACTCGAGGCTGTGGTTTAGGTTTGGGTGCATGCTTGTACAAGCAGGCCTGAACCAAATTACCCTGTGGGTCCACTTTTCAGCCAAATGAATATTTCCGACCCATTTTCCCTTCGGGACAAGATGGATTTGGCCGAAAAAACACCGCACAGGCCTGCTTGTACATAAAAGGCAGTCTACGGGAGGTTGTCACTCAGCCCCCGAATACCATAACCCACCGCAAGCGAGATCGTTGCGAGACCCATGCTGATCGCTGCTTATCGACACGTGTATTAGCGGCAGTAAGCTGGAAATTGTCATCGTGCGCGCCGATCACCAAAACTTGGAAATGTTGGTTGGTGTTGGCGCTAACACGCAAAACATAGATAAAAACAAAATGGTCTCGACACGATCCTTGCAGATCAAAATTACGGTGGGTTACGGTATTCGGGGGCTGAGTGACAACCTCCCGTAGACTGCCTTTATCATGATCATGCCTGCGTCATGGTGTTTGGCAGCGTTGAGAAACGAGCAGTTTATCCTTCGCAGTTTATCTTTGCCTGTCCACCCACCCTATGATCGAGAAATAAGCCACTTTCGATCACCAAGAAGAATATTCACTGCATGACCGGCATCGGCGTCCCCTAATCATAGGGAATCACTATAATCAGAGCAGACTGTATGTCCCTGTCTTGCAGCAGCACCAGCGGACAGCGCTAGTTCCCGCCGAGCGCGTGCGATCAAGTCGGTTCGCGCGGTCACGAAATTCGGTCATGAGTTCGACGAAGTGGCGACAACATTGAGGGGACGCGAAACGTTCAACAATGCGATTGGTGCGTTTCAGTTGGTTGATTTTTGAACATTTAACAGCGCCGCGCGCGCACTCAGATTTGGAATGTTTGTATTGTTCAGGTGCAGACGCATGTATCGACGACTTCTATAAAAACCATATTTTATTTTGTTTTGTTTTGTATATTGCACATCAGGCCTAATTTAGCTGACCGAATGGAATTAGCTTTTGCACCCGGTCAGCTTTGGCACCGCGCGTGAACACTCTTGATTTGGGAGATGACACACTATGTGAACTCTGAACCGCCACACCAAACGTATGCTCCCGGAAGGACTCGTACCTCCGACCTCCCAGCCACCAGGCCTGGACAGCCAGTTGCTCTACCAACTGAGCTACGGGAACGCGGTCTGGCTGCGGCTCAAAGTTGCACTTATACCCATGTAACCGTGCAGACACACACTGCTTTGCACGCCACGCGCTACACGTTGCGCTGGCTAGCAGACTTCCAGTCCACAACTAATCAAGACACCTAATGTCAGTCCATTGACTGACATTCACTGTCATGAGGGTAATACACGAGACTACAGTCGACCCTCTCTACAGTGAGCCTGCACACAGTGAACCTGTGTAGTGACCGATTTTCTGGTTCCGAATCTGTCGTCAACCTCTCAGTTACCATTCTGTATATAGTAAATATTCCTTATAGTAAACGGAATTGCGTGTCCCCCGATCGATTCGCCATATAGAGGGAAGACCGTATGCTCGCTCTGCCATGCCCCGTATCTCAATCCCAGGCACGTACCTCGAGCGCAACCAGAACCGTCGCGGTCACATCGAGTTTATCTACGCAGCGTTGCGTCATCTGAAGGACTTTGGCGTGCATCGGGACATGGACGTGTACAAGAAGTTGATGGGCATATTCCCCGTCGGTAAACTGGTGGCGCCGAGTGGCATAGCGGTTCGTGCTTGGGTTGGGGGCAGTGATGTAGTTGGTCCGGCGCAAGAAAGCTAGCTAGCTAGCCGGGTACCCCGATTTGGGGGGGTATTGGTCCAGAAGTCAAAAACAGGGGCATAAAAATTGGCCGAAATTATGCTAAAATAAGCCTTAAAATGCGTATTTTTGTGCACGTGTGAGAAAATGTGAACGAATTTGAGCATTTTGGCTCATAAAATGGTCATTTTGGCACTAAAATCAACACTTTTTTCACTTGGTGACCGGAGCAAGAAAGCTAGCTGGCCAGTTTGGGGTATGGGTTTCGGAGCAAGAAAGCTACCTAGCAGTTAGGGGGTAATACCCCCATACCCCCTCCCAACCACATCACTGATGTGGGGCAACAGTGATGGAGCTGGGAGGGGGCCTGGGGGGACCCTCCTCCAGAGTCCTCCAACACTGGTGGGGTATGTGCTTATTTGTAGATGCGCAAGCGCAGCTGCACAGTTGCTGATGACACTGAAGACCGGTTCAGTGATGTGGTTGCGTCGGGCCACCTCGAGCTAGCTGCCTGGCGATTTTTTTAGGAGGGCATGACCAAAATTTTACATGACTATAAAAAACGTTTTTGGCCATTTTTCGGTGGCTCTAGCTAGCTAGCCAGCTAGCAGGCGGTTTTGGGTGGCGTATGGAAACATTGGTAGCTCGAGCCACGTACCTAGAGTAGCAATATCGCCCCGATATTGTATTGCCAACCAACAGATCATTCTATTATTGATAAAGTTACGGTTTTACGAACGTGTCAGGTTCGCAGTGGCGGACTCTGCGAGGTACGGTCCTCGTGGCTCCGCGTGCCAAGCGCGTTGCTGTTGCTGTTTGTGGCCCAAGAAAAGTGAAAAATTTTTAAAGATGAAGATTTGGCAATTGAAATTGTATGCGGCGAAGAACTTCGGGCGGATTATGAAGATGAATTTTGAAGATGTTATGGGCCTGTTTGAAGACATTGAAGAATCGGGAAGTCAAATCATCGCCGAAGAAGTTATGAAGGTCATGAAGATTGAAATGGACAGAAGTAGAAACGACCCCGGTATGGCCCACTATTTTGAGGTGTGTTGTGAATTTTATGGACAGATCGAGGGCCAAGGCTGTACAAAAGGTTTTATGTGTGAACTGCCGATTATGTTTCGAGATGGAAAATCGTTTGTGTGGGAAGATTTTGAAAGTTTGAGTGAAATCGAAAAATTGTTGGGCCTGGAGAAAACGAAGAAAAAAGAAAAAGATGAATGGTTGATGTTTGTGAAGAAAGTTATGAGGAGACCGGACCCGAAGCCACTTATTGAAGAGTCAAGAATTGTGAATTGTTCGTCGAAGTTCGACAAGTTTTGTGTGAAAACCCGGTTGTCCCTTCCGAACCCGAAGATCGTGGCCGCAGAAGAAAATGAGGGGGATCAAGAACTGAATAAAGGATGCGAAAATAAAGAAGAAACAGAAGAGGAAAGTCAAAAAGAAAGTAAAGAAGAGCAGCAAGAAGAAGCAAGCGTTGAAGAAGGGGCAGAGAACAAAGAAGAGGAAATCGTTCAATGGTGTCGTGATGTGTTGAAGAAAGAAAAGAAGGCGAAGGGAAAGAATAAGAATATGAAAAAGAAGGAGAAAAAGAAAAAGAAGATGAAAGCAAAGAAGACAAAGGAATCAAGGAAGGCGGACAAAGGACGAAGGGAGAATTGGCAGAAGAGAAACGACAAGAAGACGAAATCGAGCCAAGATCAGCCGAAGAAGAAACGTGTGCAACGTGGTGCCACGACGACACCAATCGACAGCCACGCGACCAAACCAGTGACGTTGCTGATCGAATGTGCCACGTTGAGAATCGACGATGTGAAGAAATGGATGGTTGCGCGAGGTCGAGGTGTAAAGAAAAAGAAAGAGAAAATAATTTGAGCTGAGGTTTCGATTGTCTATTTAGGCCACAGACCATAAAGAAAAGTGATAAAGTGACAATGTGATTCCTGTCGTAAATTCCGCCTGTTTTCTTGTAAATTCTTTTCTGTCGGTAGGCTTCCTTGGCGGGGGAAGGAGTAGCAATATCGCCCCGATATTGTATTGCCAACCAACAGATCATTCTATTATTGATAAAGTTACGGTTTTACGAACGTGTCAGGTTCGCAGTCTAGCTTGGAACTGAAACCCCCCCCCCCCCGCCCGATCCCAACTACGTCACCGCTTGACATTTCAGGCCGCCTTTCAACACTATCCAAGACAACAGGAGGCCGCACTCGATATACTCGAGGAAATGGAATGGAATGGTGAATTATATTTTGTTTTCTCGCTTGACAGCGAGTTCAGTTTGAGAACTGATCGCAATTTAGAGATCATTTTTTTCATATTTCGTTCCAGGCGTGCACATTGACAAGGAGATGTACGACATGGTGATGCACCGATTTGGTGAATGGAGCCAGCCGTCGCAAAAGGTTGGGCCGAATTCCCGAAGCTGTAACTAGCTGGCCGTACAGCTTCTGATGTTTCAGACCCCTCTTGTATTTATGCCTCCACAATTCATGTACTCCTCCTTTTATACAGGGTGTTGTGAAAGTAGCTGACCGCTTTTGCTGACTGTTGTTTTTCACCAAGCCAGCCAGCCAGCATGAGCATACACAGCCGCTCTGCACGCGGTATAACGTGGTGTTCTGCAGAAAGATAAAAATTCAAAACGAATAGAAAGAGAAAATCCTTGTGCTCTATTTTGTATTCTTCAACGTGTAGCATTTCCCAACTCAGCAGCCACGTCTGAATGTTTCACCATTCTGCCAGCTGCGAAATTGAGCTCATCTTGGTGTAGTTTGCCTTTACCTACGAACAGCAGCTGCGCGTGGTGTGCCGCTGTGTTCTGCCAAACACACTGCTTGCGATAGCTTATTGAGAAACAACAGTCATGAAAAGTGGCAAGTTACTTTTGGAACGCCCTCTTGTATCTGACTTGGTGCCGACGCAATGAAGCACCGTTCTGAAATTGAGCTCATTACCAATTGACTGATGAGTGCGTTTTGCAGGCGAAACGTCAAGCCTACTGGCAGCCCAAATTCCGCTACACCAATCCGTACGTGACCGACTTTCCGCTGCTGCCTCACATGCCGACCGATCGGAAAGAACTGGCAAAGTTGGCGATCAGACAAATGTGTAGAGATACGAACAACGTGGTGCATGAGTGGGTGGTAGGTTTAGGGTTGCATTTTGGTGATTGTTTTTTTGGCCTGCTGTTTTTACTGTGAGCATGTTTATTGTTGAACTGTACTGTACTGTCTGCAGACGTGTGGTGCAGGGCAGTTTGGTTAGGACTAGGTTACCAGTGTTCCTCTCATGGTTAGCAATTATGGAATAGGAAATGTTCGGTTTTTCAAGCTATACCCGACGCGCCTCTCTTAAAAAGGGTGGCTTTATTTGTCCCGAGCATTTTGGGTCACTTTAAGGAATATTCACTTACCTAACTGTGATCATGATGACTGTGATTATGACTTACTGTGATCATTGCGAAATAAGCAGCAAAATGTGTGCGAAAATATTGTTGCAAAAGATTTGCTATACTACCACTGTAAAGAGGGTTCACTTTGTGTTCAGCAGTTTTGTAAATCACCACTTCGATCTTTATGACCCAGCGACCGTTCTGCACAATGAATACTCTTCAGACCGACGGTTTGCCCGATTTTGTCAACGTGCCTTCAACGTGGATTGTTTGTGGTCAAAGTCCGCAACAACGCAAGCATATTGAGAAGTGAGTGAATTGATGATGATGATTGTTAATAGTGGTTTACGGCGGACTTAGGTTGAACACACGGACATCAGAACACGGAAATAGTTCATTGATTTCTGTGGCACGGAAATATTTCCATGTTCAGTGATTTTCTGATGATCATGGAACACGGGAATATTTGCCTGTCTAATATTGCTGTTTGTATCTGTTTTAAGGTTGCAATTAGAAGTATGTAAAAACTAATCCAGAGCTCATGAAACTAATTTGAAAACTCCAGTGGCCTGACTGAACAGCGGATCACAAAGTTTGATGTACAGTTTACCCGCTTCATAATGACCCTCTATCTTTCGAAGCATGGTGAACATTTTCATGCTCAACCTACTGCCGTTAAGTGCTGATCTCCCAGAATCTCCCAGAAATTTAGTTTTCAATTTGAACAGAAAATCACAGGTCCCGATCATTCGATTAAAAAGGGCATGGATTGAGAACTACGATGTTTGTGCATCCAAATCCAAAGGTCAACTATCACCCAATGCACTGGCCTACCGGGTGCAGTAATGTTGGTCTGTTTCGCCCTCCCTGGTTTTCCAGCCGTACAGAGGCATCAGGGCTCGTCAGTGCGAACGCCTCTGGCAAATTTGCCTCCAAAAATCTCAAAGCGACACAATAATGTCGATAATAATTTGCAGTCTTCACGCATCCAGCAGCCAATTATTTGTCGATGGTCCTCTAAACGTGTACGTTCGGGACGATCGTGTCCAGTTCTACCAGTTGACGTCAACAGCGAATACGGAGAAACATTTCGATGATCTGGTGCCTGATTACACAAGGGATGTTGAACCAAAAGATGGTGTGTTTTGAATGGTGGACTTGGGTTGACTAAATTTGTTGTTGGATGTACAGGTAGGGCTTTGCTGTTGGGAGGGTAATTCAGGTGAGAAAAGTGGGAGTAATGATAATCTCACAATAAAAAGCAGCATGGACTATCGGCTGATTGGCGTTTAACTGCCAGGAAAGTCTCCCTTGGTCATATGTACGATATCATGTAGTCTGTCTTTTTTGTGCCAATATTCGAACAGGATTGTTTGGTAACCAAGGGAGCACTCTTCGTATTGAGAAGTGGTGTTGCGAGACATGGTTAGGAATTTTTCCACTTGATAGCAACATTGCATTGCAGAATGGCTCAATTGGGACACTTGTCTTACGTCGCCCATATCTTCGTACACACGCAAATTGGCGAATGAGCCAACGATACACGAACAACCACTGGAGACGATACTTGCGTTGGCTGTCATTGGTTAGTTTGGTGCTGCATCAGAGCGGGTACAGTGCACCCTATTCATAGTGGGCCTTGTTACTCCGTTGAACTTGGTCACTCGTGTCGCTCTAAAGAGAGTAGACTGTATATGTAGATACCATAGATGTCAGAATACCAGTTGTTTGGCGGCACCGGCCAGCGTCCGCTCAACCATTTCGTGATTCCCAGCCTGTGTTACTATTTTTATTTTGTTGGTCAGCTCGAGAAAGTTCTATCTGAACCTGACGCACACCTTTGAAAAACAGCGACAGGCTTCTGATCATACTCACGTAGTCGGTTTCACATTTCAACTCAGTTCGCTGCTTTTTTTAGTTTCTTTTGTCTCTCTAAGGGCCTAACTATACTTCGTTCTCTCGCGCAACACGAAACAAATTTTCCTACGCTGATTGGTTCTCACGCGCTCGCCAGCCAATCAGCGCGCGAGGATTTGTTTCGTGTTGCGTGAGAGTATAGTTAGGCCTTTACAGACGGGAATTAGGCCCTTCGAATTCATCGAGAACACGCATTGCCACTGCCCACACGCGCAAGTCACTTCGAATTTGCCGAGCTTTGATTTATCTCGTGCTGCTGCAGCGTGCAAAATCGAAGAGTTCTTTCAAACATACACGGAATGAATTCTAGGGATTCTGGATATGTGTGTGGGTGAAGGGTGCATGGTGTGGGTGTGTGGCGCCTCCAACGGTGCGTGCGTGTGTGGCACTTTCGACCGTGTAGGCAAGGTTGGATTAAAAAAAAGTAAAAATTTTTTTGTAAAAAAAAATTTTTTTTTAAAGTTGGCCATTTTTTTATTTTTAAATTTTAAAAGGTAAGTCCACTTTTTTATTATTTTTTCACTTTTTTTCGTTATTTTCTGACTTTTTTAAGGTAAAAAGGCATGTTTTCATGTGTTTTATGGCCCATGTTTCTCAAAAAATTGCCTGCGGCGCTTATATTTCAGTTTAAAATGGTGTTGTGATGGACTCATACAGTTCCCAGACATCCCAACAATAGCTGCACGTATAATATAGGACACCCCATACCGTACACTGTACAGTTATTGAGCGTGTCGTAAGCTATCGACACACTCCACGTTGCTCGCCTGTTTGCAGTTGTGTGGATTAGCTATTTGTTGCTTTTGTGACACAAAGTGATTATGGTGTGAGTCTTTATCTCTCTTCAAATTTATTCCCAAATTCACAAACAGAAGGTTGGTCTTCCCTTTGTCACATACAGTATGTATACCCACATTACACACACATTACCTTCGAATTTCTCAAAGTCATGACCAAAAAGGATTAGATCGCAGGTGATTACGTAAACATGCAAGTCAGTGGAAAAGTTCTCTTTAGTGTCCCTCAAAACATACCTTACTAACATGATTTCAGAAATTTGATTCCTCAAGAAACCAATTTTTTGCGGGTCCGGAATAAAAAAAAGTGATTTTTAAAAAAAATTTGAAAAAGTTTAAAAAAAAGTTCGATAATAAAAAATTTTTTTAATCCAACCCTGCGTGTAGGTGCGTGGGTTCATGACCCACAGCAAGGACAAGATTTTTCAAGATTGATATTTACAAATTTTGCTGAAATTGGTTACTTTGCTCAAACATAAAATTAACAGAAACAATGCGCTGAAAAGCTAAATTGAGCTTTCTTGGTTCTTCCGTACTATTGATATTTTATTCGCATTAACCAAGTGGCAAATTGTTAGATTTCAGGTGTCTTCTTCCTTTCGAAAATTTTTGGTGTGGGCGTGGGTTTTTCTATCAAATGTAGATATAGGTGTGGGTGTGTGGTTTTCTTACCGAATGTGCGAGTGTGTGTTCTCAAAACTCTGTGGGGGGAGTGTGGTGTGTGTTACCCCAAATTCCGATCCATAACGTACAGAGTAACATAACAATAAATGAAACCTTTTTTGATGAGGCTTGTTCAGATGTCGCTAGAAACCTTCGTTCGTCTAGTGTGTCGTATGCGAATTTCGATTTGTTGATTTGCATTAACACATGAGCCGCGTGAAATTAAACCCACACGACATGCTCGCACAAAAAAGCCAGTACCTAACGTATCTCATGAAACAGTGAATAACTCATCCGTCAAAGCACATCAGATAGCCAAATTGTGACGTACGAACCTTGATTAACGTCTGATGCGGAGTACAGCATTCTCATAATGTGAAACCGACACCAAGATTCAGGTTCATATACTGTAAAAAGGTTTCCAGTTTTGTTGCCTCAACGTGGATACCATACTTACAATCAGCCAAATCTAATTAAAGCACCCACGTGAAGTATCAGTGTCTGCTTTTGTTGGTCGTCATCCAACAGCTGACCAGAGCTACACGGTCCCGTCTACATACATAGGGTTCGAATCAACTTTGAAGACAAAACCATTGGCTTGGGCACAAGCAAATTTTATAGTTGATCTGTATCTTGTGATTGAGTTGGCGCACTAATTTCGACCGGCGTTAAAGTTATTTATTTGGTACACGGAAACAACTTTTACGCTGGTCGAATATAGTGCGGCAAAGCTGTCAGAAAATAGAGCTCAACAAAGAATTTCCTATGTATGTCCAAACCAAGTTCGTGCCAATGGACCTGGACGTCAAAGTTGATACGGCCCTAGATTATTGATTTCGTATCATTTGACCATGAGAAATATGCGAGTCATTTTGCGACATGCCTTCGCACTCATTAACCGCCTTGTTCGTCTGCAGACAGCAACGACCCCCTAGCCGTCTCTGCGTGGCTTCGTCTACTGCAGCAGCACAACCCGAATCTGGCGCATCTTTCGGTGCTTTTTCGGATACGCAATGCTGACAATGCATCTGGCACTGATATAGTGCGCACACGCACCTTGTAGATACATACTGTATACATATTTATTTGTACCTGACATTTGTACCCTGATATTTGTACATGCAGTTGTTGTCGGCGGCGAAATTTTTAAAATGCATTGCGCCTGAATTGTAAAGCGCATGACGCGTGAATTGAATTCGGGTTAGGCTTAGGCTTGGGTTAGGCTTAGGCTTACGTCCACACCGCCCCATATGCTGCGAAGTTTTTTTTGGGAGCGCGATAGCTCCGGTTACAAGTGAAACTTTATTTATGTACAGTCAAACCTCTACCCCGTTCAGACTCTACATATTGTGCACAGAGCGGGACCTCAGTACTGGATGTCGTCGACTATGAAGAATATTCACTATCTATCAGAGCACTGCTTGGGACCGTTTATCTCTATTTGGGGACTTGTCATTCGTTCACTATACGATTGTAGAAGGATTCACTGTGCGGAGGAGGTTTGACTGTGTATAGCTTCCCAACCCGGAACACACGCACACATGTGGTTTTTCTCTCATCAGCGCTGTACAATCTATTTTTGTGTCTGTGTTCTTGAAAGTATTATTTGGGAACATAAAGATAAACAAAAAATATGAGAACTTGGAACACTTGCCAGCCACGGAGCGTGAAGTTTGAAAAGCTCAGACCCTTAATTTCGCCACCACAGCCGGATAAGTAGTTCGATTAACCGACCCTGGGAGCTTCTTTTGGGACATGCGTCTGCATTGAGGCTTCGAAGCAAAAAAATTTCAACTAGGTACAGAGGGCATTATTCGGGAAGCTTCTCAGTAAAAATAGGATTCCAAGTTGCAGAATGAAAGAAGCGTGACATGGTACTTTTGGAACTGTGAATGCTTGCTGTTTGTCCTCCAAAGCATTGTGCAAATCATGGCTTTGTGGTCAAATCAAGTCGTCAGCTCATATTATGTGTAGTTCTTCTCGCGCTCATTTGGGGCTCATGCTTTATGGCTTGATTTGACGACAGTACCATCAGACGCAAGTCATTGCGAGTATTTGACAAATAATAAAGTGTAACTTTCTCTATGCAAGTAGCTGTACAACTAAAAAATATATATATGTATATGTATGTATATGTAGTTAATAAGAATTTAGATATAATAGAGTGTAACTTTCTCTATGCAAGTAGCTGTATAACTAAAAAATATATATATGTATATATATATGTATATGTAGCTAATAAGAATTAT
>JASAMV010000923.1:0-16155 GCA_030248065.1 Rhynchonema sp. JSB1_4
AAATGATGTTTACCTGTTGGACACAGCAGTGCATTTGTGTTCACGGTTGGCGTTGTTGAACAACACATGTTGGTGGCGGGTTGACCAGCGATACAGGATGGAGTGGCTACGCATTGGTACCTGGTAGATAATTATTTTAAAATTAGCCAAACTTTCTTTGCTATATGAAGGCAGTCATTTCATTATTGTTGTCATGGCTCTCTGCTTGGTTTTGCACTTCAAAATTTTCCGGATCGCAATTCAAAAAACATTATAGGCGTCCCAAAATTCGGGATTCCGTCCGAACTCAACGCCTACAGATACTCTCAGGATTGGCTGAATCGTGAAAAAATATGGTCATCGAAGTTTTGAGAAAAGCGTAACTAGCTTGTGACAAATTTGTTCGACTTTCTGATAAAATGAAAACAGTGATACCCAGTAGGACAGTTGAACGTTCCGACACACTGCGTTGGCGTGTTTGTGCCGGGTTGAATATAAGGCGCCGCGCCTGTAGGACACGCGCCACATGTGTTCGTGGCTGATGTGGGACAACACACACCAGTGCCCGTACAGGTGTAGCTGTAAGTAGTGGATCATGAGGGAGAGTTTTGGATTAATAAGGCATCAAAGTGAGATTATAGCAGAAATTGTGGCACAACTCGACACACACGTATGGACAACGTTTTGCTTGGGTCGGGTTTTGGAAGATCGCCGGATTGGAATCTTAACGTAATGTAAGAGTGCTCTCCCAATCAACAAAATACACAGGTCAAAAAATGATAGTGGTCCAACCTTGGCGCAAAATCTGCGATTCTACCTGTATACCAGCGTCCAGCGCAAAATTAGGAATTAAAAACGACTCGCTTTAAACTGACCCATTGGGACAATTATTATTGTTGCCCAGGACGCATTGCTGCACGACAGTCGTGCCCGGTGTGAGATACGGTTGTAGATTGTTGGCACATTGGGTGCTCGATGAGATGACACAACAGATGGGGTAGTTGCTCGTGGACATTGTGCACGTGCCCTGCGTGCAACTATTGACAACGTTCAGTGTGCAGGACTGCGGTTGGGTGGTGCCTGAAATGACACAATGGTTGACCACTTTTGACTGGTGTAAAAGCACGCTGGTCAATATTGCTTTGCATGATCTATAATTAAACATGGGCCAAACTGAAATTGACAGAATTTGTCTCCAGAGAAGGTTGTCTAGCCATTGCGTTGTACCGAGTGCGCCTATTGGGTGCATGGAATAACGTTTGACCAGCGTGCCACTTGTTGGTGGTAAAGACTGACAGCGGAGACAGGAACCAAACTCGGTGGTTGGGTCTGATCTGAGTTAGGACTAAGGACATTTTGAGATTTATGCACTCATGCCTCTGATTTCGATCTGCGTAAAACTTGTTTAGACGTACAAACAACTTCTTCCAGGTCTTGCCGAAATCAGTTGCCTCAGTAAACCCAGAAATACCCGGTAAAAACTCGCTTGATTTTAGCAAATCCGGTCCTGGGAAGCATCAGATCGCCAAGTTTAACGCATATACCTTCGTACTTGAAACATCAACCAACCGGGTATCAAGTACGGTGTCTGTCCCGTGGGGCATGCGCCCAGCACCGAGTTCACCAATCGCGAAGTGACTGCCGATCGACAAAACTGGATGCAAGCGGCCCAATCATGAAAGCGGTTGTTGTTGCCGTTGCAGTTGTAGTTGAACGGATGACACCGACCTGTGAAACATCATTGAGATTGACGTGTGGATTATATTGAATCGTACCAAACTTCAACGCTGCCACCTTCGGGATGTGCCGTTTTAGTTGTTCCGTGCTTTGTGGTGTACCCGACCATACCACCGTCGAACTGTTTTTTCATTTGGAGCTGGGGGGAACAGCTATTTGGCCAAAGTTAGTCTGTCACCTTTATATCCCAAAATACAGGTAATTGACAAATATATCAATCTGAATTTTCGCGAATGCAGCGGCAGCTGAAACTTTTCCAGCCTTGCTTTTTCACGCTCTGCTCCTACTGTTTTACATTTTAGTCAATCAAACCGGTTTTAATCAAACTTATTTAACGTTGAAAATAAAAATTATGCAGACTAACGATCTGCCGCATTGTAGTAGTACATTTTGCGTGGTGTTGTTGCCACACAGCCCGTGCCGGAGTCGGGTGGCAGAGCGCAAGCTGAGTCTGTAATGTTCGTGAAACATCAGGTAGTTTGGTTCGGATCATGGACCATAGTCAAACATTTTGCATTCGTGGAGACGGAGTTTCGTTCTATTTTTGTTTGAACTGTATCTTGTGATCCGGCTGACCAGTGCAAGGATTGCTGTAACGCAGGCTGAAGTTGGCGAGCCAACTCATTCACAAAAATCCTACTTCCCAGACACAAATGAACCACGCAGGTCCGCATCTTTATTTGAAGGCAGCGTCCACATGCAGGAAAAGTCGACCTAGTCTATACTTGAAATTGATCACCACAATGAAGGTATATGTGGACTGCTCTGTACCCAACAAATGCGACCAACCAACCGGCTGTGGCACAACAATACGCCTTGCCACTGTTGTACGTGCACTGGTAATTGGCCGGACACGGCACCGTGAACGAACAGGTCCGTAGGTTGCCGACAGTGTCGATCAGTGGGTTGCCGGCCGAACAGACTGTGACGAATCGAATATTGATTTGGATATTGATTGATTGATCGAGTTGGGTATGTCAGAAAAGCTCGGTGCACAAACTTTTGTCTAAAACTGGTGCGACCGCGGCGCAGTGATTTGGTGTCACGACTGGCCCACTTTTCGAGTGCTCCGTTTCAAGAAGTTCATCGCCAAGCTAACCAATAATGTTTTCCACAAGTTCGATGACAGCAAAAACTGCGTACTTAACACGTCATGTGTAGGTATAATATCACATTTTAATCTGCATGGCGCACGAAAACGGCAGGTGTACATCGCACTTGGTGTTACGTTACCATGAAGTCTTAACCCCATCAAAAGTTTGATGCCGGTCGGTTGGAATGCACAATACCCTCCACTATCATTCAACTACATATTGCATCCATGTTTATGAAGTGATCGATTTCTGTGACCGAAGCGGCGGTGTCAAGATTGCAACGACTCACTTCCAGTGGGGCAGCACATGCGTGTGTTCGTCTGTGCATTGGTGAGACAGGCCGTGCCCTGCGGACAGTTGCTGTCGACCTGACAAGGCACTGCGCCATTCGACACCGTGAACGGCACCGCACCATTGGGACAAGTTGCTGAAATAAAAGTTGGTATAGGAGCAATGACGTGACAGTAGTGCGTTTCGACCTTTATAGTGTTCAGAGACGGGCGGTGAACCAGGTCATCGTCACGAATACGCACCAGACGCACACGCAACGCCAAAACCAAGGCGACGCTGGCAGCCAGGGAACACCGCGGTGTGTGCAGCACATGTGAATGAAAACAACTGCACAAACTTGGCCCTGTCTTTCCTGGTTCACGACCTTGTTTGCAGGTATGCACATCAAAAAGGATACCTCGAGCGAGATTTATCGATGCCACCACGGTTGACAGTTTCTTCTCATCTCGCTGGTCGCGGCTCGAACCAATACACTGGTCATGCCGGACCGACTCTCAGCGCGTACATAGGTATACCAATCAGCCCTCGCCATATGACCCCAAAATGTCTCACCCAATCCATTAGTGGTGCAACAAAGCGGTATGTTCAACGTGGTGCTCTGACGACAAATGAAATTGACCGGACACGTGGATTGTTGGTTGATGGCACTACATTGCTGATAGATTGTCGGTGACCCCAATGCAGCTGTACCGGCGGGACAACCCTGTGTGCGTGATGTTTCATACGTTTTGAACAGTTTTTATCGCCTCCTGACCTCTTTACAGTGGCGTGATCGGTTACCTAAAGGTTTGTGTCACTGACACGAATATAACAGATTAAACGCCAAATCAAACTTGAGTCAAGTGACTTTTCTGAATGGAGGATATTTCGAGATTCACTAACCCTCCTTATTTCGACCTGCGTAACCTTACCTGTCTGAGCTAACGTTGGACCTAGTAAAAGCCACTCCATCAGTAAACCACGAAATAACGTCAACTGAACGCAGCGAGGCAGTTTGCTCCGGACTATTTGATCGCCAACAAGTGGATATCCACAGCCTCCTAGCCTGCTACCTTTCTGCGCCCGCTTTATGTAGGACCCGCTTCGCCGAAATCGACGTTGGTGATAAAGCCACTGGACCGCCTCTTCCGCGCGGCTCCCATTCGTCTGCAGTTACGACGGTTCTGGCAATTCCGAAAGGTGATCAGGATAAAAGCTGAAAGCTGGTCGAAAGCCAAGTTGCCAGCGTAGAACTATCCTTTTGGTCAAGACATTCACAAGCACCAACCATAGAACATGCTGTACGAGAACCAGCCATAGAACCGTCTGTAACTGCAGACGAATGGGCAAGCTCGCCTGTGCACACCAAATGTGGCCAACAGTTGTCAAGTGGCCGGCTTCCAGTGCCTGCTTGTATCCACCAATCGTTACGAATGTTGCGGACTGAATCAGGTTTGTTCGTGTGATGTTTCACTAGCATATGAAGACAGTCGCTGTTCTTTGCAATGATCATTCATGGTAGTCAGGCTAAGGACTTGTTTGCGTGATATCCAACTTGTTTGGCGATCAAATATGGTCCGGAGCAAATCTGCCTTCGCTGCGTTTCAGTTGACATTATTTCGTGGTTTACTGATGGCAGTGGCTTTTACTAGGTCCAACGTTAGTCTCAGACAGGTACATACAGGTTACGCAGGTCGAAATAAGGAGGGTTCAGTAAATCTCGAAATATCCTCCATTCAGAAAAGTCACTTGACTCAAGTTTGATCTGGCGTTTAATCTGTTATATTCGTGTCAGTGACACAAACCGGTAGGTTCCCGATCACGCCACTGTAAAGAGGTCAGGAGGCGATAAAAACTGTTCAAAACGCATGAAACATCACGCACACAGGGTTGTCCCGCCGGTACAGCTGCATTGGGGTCACCGACAATCTATCAGCAATGTAGTGCCATCAACCAACAGTCCACGTGTCCGGTCAATTTCATTTGTCGTCAGAGCATCACGTTGAACATACCGCTTTGTTGCACCACTAATGGATTGGGTGAGACATTTTGGGGTCATATGGCGAGGGCTGATTGGTATACCTATGTACGCGCTGAGAGTCGGTCCGGCATGACCAGTGTTTTGGTTCGAGCCGCGACCAGCGAGATGAGAAGAAACTGTTAACCGTGGTGGCATCGATAAATCTCGCTCGAGGTATCCTTTTTGATGTGCATACCTGCAAACAAGGTCGTGAACAATGAAAAACAGGGCCAAGATTGTGCAGTTGTTTTCATTCTCGTACGCTGCACACGCCGCGGTGTTCCCCTGGCAGCCAACGTCGCCTTGGTTTTGGCGTTGCGTGTGCGTCTGGTGCGTATTCGCGGTGACGATGACCTGGTTCACCGCCCATCTCTGAACACTATAAAGGTCGAAACGCACTACTGTCACGTCATTGTTCCTAAAAAAGATATGTACCAACTTTTGTTTCAGCAACTTGTCCCAATGGTGCGGTGCCGTTCACAGTGTCGAATGGCGCAGTACCTTGTCAGGTCGACAGCAACTGTCCGCAGGGCACGGCCTGTCTCACCAATGCACAGACGAACACACGCATGTGCTGCCCCACTGGAAGTGAGTCATTGCAATCTTGACACCGCCGCTTCGTTCACAGAAATCGATCACTTCATAAACATGGATGCAATATGTAGTTGAATGATAGTGGAGGGTATTGTGCATTCAAACTGACCAGCGTCAAACTTTTGATGGGGTTAAAGGGGGCGCGACATTATACATTTTTGGTGTGACACACACCAATATTACTGCAGAAACGACAAGAAGACATCTGAAGTCACATGTCTTGAAAAGACAATGAGGTCGCACTACGAAGATTTCATTCAGAAATTCACCTTCGAATGTCGACTGCAAGGAACAAAGTTCAATCTGCTGTAGTCGCTCGGCTCCCTGAAAATCAGGCAACGAGCTCAAAAAATGAAACAAGAAAATGTTCCAAACACAAATTCCCACAGCGACGCTATGAACCGGCCAAGCGCATTGTTCTAAAGAGGTACAAATTTATAACACAGGGAATTTTCGTTTGGGCCACACTGTGAGATAGACATGAAACACTGATTTCGACCAGCGTGAAAGTTCTTCCCCTACGTCTAGCGAACATCTTTCACGCTGGTCGAAATTAGTGGTTCAAGTCTATCTCACTGTGTGGCCCAAACAGAAATTTCCAGTGTTATAAAATTGTACCTGTTTAGAACCATGTGTTTGGACCTAAACATTTTCTTGTTCCATTTTTCGAGCTCGATGCCTGGTTTTCAGGGAGCCGAGCGACTACAGCAAACTGAACTTTGTTCCTTGCAGTCGACGTTCGGAGGAGAATTTTTGAATGAAATCTTCGAGGTTCGACTTCATTGTCTTTTCAAAACGTGTGACTTCAGATGTCTTCTTGTCAGTTCTGCAGTAATATTGGTTTGTGTCACACCAAAAATTTATAATGTCGCGCCCCCTTTAAAGGGGGCGCGACATTATACATTTTTGGAATGACACACACCAATATTATTGCAAAAATGACAAGAATACATCTGAAGTTACATGTTTTGAAAAGACAATGAAGTCGAACTTCGAAGATTTCATTCAGAAATTTACCTCTGAATGTCGATTGCAAGGAACAAAGTTCAATCTGCTGTAGTCGCTCGGCTCCCTGAAAACCAGGCATCGAGCTCAAAAAATGAAACAAGAAAATGTTCCACAGACGAATTCCCACAGCGACCCTTTGAATAGGCCAAGCGCATGGTTCTAAAGAGGTACAATTTTATAACACGGGGAATTTTCGTTTGGACCACACTGTGAGATAGACATGAAGCACTGATTTCGACCAGCATAAAAGTTTTTCCCCTACGTCTAGCGAAAATCTTTCACGCTGGTCGAAATTAGTGGTTCAAACCTAACTCACAGTGTGGCCCAAACAGAAAGTTCCAGTGTTATAAAATTGTACCTGTTTAGAACCATGTGCTTCGCCCTAAACATTTTCTTGTTTCATTTTTTGAGCTCGATGCCTGTTTTTCAGGGAGCCGAGCGACTACAGCAAATGGAACTTTGTTCCTTGCAGTCGACATTCGGAGGTGCATTTCTGAATAAAATCTTCGAAGTTCGACTTCATTGTCTTTTCAAAATGTGTGACTTCAGATGTCTTCTTGTCATTTCTGCAGTAATATTGGTGTGTGTCACTCCAAAAATGTATAATGTCGGGCCCCCTTTAAGACTTCATGGTAACGTAACCCAAGTGCGATGTACACCTGCCGTTTTCGTGCGCCATGCAGATTAAAATGTGATATTATACCTACACATGACGTGTTAAGTACGCAGTTTTTGCTGTCATCGAACTTGGAAAACTTTATTGGTTAGCTTGGCGATGAACTTCTTGAAACGGAGGACTCGAAAAGTGGGCCAGTCGTGACACCAAATCACTGCGCCGCGGTCGCACTAGTTTCAGACAAAAAGTTTGTGCACCGAGCTTTTCTGACGTACCCAACTCGATCAATCAATCAATATCCAAATCAATATTCGAATCATCGCAGTCTGTTCGGCCGGCAACCCACTGATCGACACTGTTGGCAACCTACGGACCTGTTCGTTCACGGTGCCGTGTCCGGCCAATTACCAGTGCACGTACAACAGTGGCAAGGCGTATTGTTGTGCCACAGCCGGTTGGTTGGTCGCATTTGTTGGGTACAGAGCAGTCTACATATACCTTCATTGTGGTGATAAATTTTAAGATTAGGCCAGATCACCTTTTCGCGCATGTGCGGACGCTGTCTTTCAAATAGAGAAGCCAGAAGCGGACTTGTGTGGTTCGTTTGTGTCTGGAAAGTATTTTGTCAGTAAGTTGGCTCGCCAACTTCGGCCTGCGTTACAACAATCCTTGCACTGGTCAGCTGGGTCACAAGATACAGTTCAAACAAAAATCGAACGAAACTCCGCCTCCACGAATGTAAAACGTTTGACTATGGTCCATAATCCGAACCAAACTACCTGATGTTTCACGTACATTACAGACTCAGCTTGCGCTCTGCCACCCGACTCCGGCACGGGCTGTGTGGCGACAACACCACGCAAAATGTACTACTACAATGCGGCAGATCGTTAGTCTAAAAAAATTTTTTAGTGTCAACGTCAAATATATTTGATTAAGACCGGTTTGATTGACCAATAGCAGGAGCAGAGCGTGATAAAAGCAACGCTGGAAAAGTGTCAGCTCCCGCTGCATTCGCGAAAATTCAGATTGATATATTTGTCAATTACCCGTATTTTGGGACATAAAGGTGACACACTAACTTTGGCAAAATAGCTGTTCCCCCCCAGCTCCAAATGAAAAAAAAAACTTCGACGGTGGTATGGTCAGGTACACCACAAAGTACGGAACAACTAAAAAGGCACATACTAAAAGTGGCAGCGTTGAAGTTTGGTTCGATTCAATATAATCCACACGTCAATCTCAATGATGTTTCACAGGTCGGTGTCATCCGTTCAACTACAACTGCAACGGCAACAACAACCGCTTTCACGACTGGGCCGCTTGCATCCAGTTTTGTCGATCGGCAGTCACTTCACGATTGGTGAACTCGGTGCTGGGCGCTTGCCCCACCGGACAGACACCGTACTTGATACCCGGTTGGTTGATGTTTCAAGTACGAAGGTATATGCGTTAAACTTGGCGATCTGATGCTTCCCAGGACCGGATTTGCTAAAATCAAGCGAGTTTTTACCGGGTATTTCTGGGTTTACTGAGGCAACTGATTTCGGCAAGACCTGGAAGAAGTTGTTTGTACGTCTAAACAAGTTTTACGCTGATCGAAATCAGAGGCATGAGTGCATAAATCTCAAAATGTCCTTAGTCCTAACTCAGATCAGACCCAACCACCGAGTTTGGTTCCTGTCTCCGCTGTCAGTCTTTACCACCAACAAGTGGCACGCTGGTCAAACGTTATTCCATGCACCCAATAGGCGCACTCGGTACAACGCAATGGCTAGACAACCTTCTCTGGAGACAAATTCTGTCAATTTCAGTTTGGCCCATGTTTAATTATAGATCATGCAAAGCAATATTGACCAGCGTGCTTTTACACCAGTCAAAAGTGGTCAACCATTGTGTCATTTCAGGCACCACCCAACCGCAGTCCTGCACACTGAACGTTGTCAATAGTTGCACGCAGGGCACGTGCACAATGTCCACGAGCAACTACCCCATCTGTTGTGTCATCTCATCGAGCACCCAATGTGCCAACAATCTACAACCGTATCTCACACCGGGCACGACTGTCGTGCAGCAATGCGTCCTGGGCAACAATAATAATTGTCCCAATGGGTCAGTTTAAAGCGAGTCGTTTTTAATTCCTAATTTTGCGCTGGACGCTGGTATACAGGTAGAATCGCAGATTTTGTGCCAAGGTTGGACCACTATCATTTTTTGACCTGTGTATTTTGTTGATTGGGAGAGCAACTCTTACATTACGTTAAGATTCCAATCCGGCGATCTTCCAAAACCCGACCCAAGCAAAACGTTGTCCATACGTGTGTGTCGAGTTGTGCCACAATTTCTGCTATAATCTCACTTTGATGCCTTATTAATCCAAAACTCTCCCTCATGATCCACTACTTACAGCTACACATGTACGGGCACTGGTGTGTGTTGTCCCACATCAGCCACCAACACATGTGGCGCGTGTCCTACAGGCGCGGCGCCTTATATTCAACCCGGCACAAACACGCCAACGCAGTGTGTCGGAACGTTCAACTGTCCTACTGGGTATCACACTGTTTTCATTTTATCAGAAAGTCGAACAAACTTGGTCACAAGCTAGTTACGCTTTTCTCAAAACTTCGATGACCATATTTTTTCACGATTCAGCCAATCCTGAGAGTATCTGTTGAGCGTTGAGTTCGGACGAAATCCCGAATTTTGGGACGCCTATAATGTTTTTTGAATTGCGATCCGGAAAATTTTGAAGTGCAAAACCAAGCAGAGAGCCATGACAACAATAATGAAATGACTGCCTTCATATAGCAAAGAAAGTTTGGCTAATTTTAAAATAATTATCTACCAGGTACCAATGCGTAGCCACTCCATCCTGTATCGCTGGTCAACCCGCCACCAACATGTGTTGTTCAACAACGCCAACCGTGAACACAAATGCACTGCTGTGTCCAACAGGTAAACATCATTTTATTTTTTCTGAAAATTTGCTCAACCTTTTTTGAAAGTCACTCTCTGGTTTCTATTGCTTGGCTGCTTCAGGCCAAACGCCATATTACGTTCCCGGCACAACGCAAACACTGGCCTGCTCAAGTAACGTATGTCCGACCGGGTTAGTCAAAATGGCCATAATGTTTCAAAAAAATGGAAGCGACACTTTACTGACAAATTTGACTCTCGTAATTATTTAAATTGACATGCAGTCTTTGCAGGTACACGTGTACGCGCGCTGCCAACGCCGGCACGATCAATAATCAGTTTCAGAATCTGTGCTGTTCGGGTGTGAATACAGGAACGACCAGTGAGTTTTCGACATCCAGTTTCCTGTAATTTTTTGTCGTAATCTAATAGGATTGTACGGGTTTCTGCCTCCTTTGTCACGCCACTAATACGGTGCCGAGAGTTTGTCTGGCGCAAGCTTGTCCGTTATGCACTCATCACTGTTACAATTGGAGGAAGTTTGTGGCTTGAGTAAAACCTCGAAATGCGTCGATTCCTGGTCACATGACCGAAACGGAGGTTCTGCCCGATCCACAAATTTGCCACTGATTAAATCATGATGATGTGATGTTTCACAGCGACGTGTCCCAACAACTACGCGACCAACAACGTCATCTGCACCATCAACGTGGCGAATGCGTGCACAGCTGGCTACACCTGCTTGACGAATCTGGCTGGCCAGGCTGTGGGCCGGTGTTGTCAATTCTCACCGGTGCGCGATTTTGCTTTTTTAACATTTTGATTTTTGTCTTTTTCGTTTCTGAGATCCATTGTGAATATGCTAATTTGACACCGCAATTTTTATAAGGGAATCACCAGTGACTGACATGACTTATTGTCCAATGTGGTTTTTGGTTTGCCCGCTTCACTTGTTTTTTAACAGCCAGGAGGTGCACCAGGGCACCATCAGTGCGGTTTGGATACATACAAAAATGACCCATGAACGGTTTTATGTTTACGTGAAAGGTCACCGATTGTGCTACATAACACAGCCTGGTGTCAGCAGGAGCGCTTCCATTTAATAGATTGTGTTTCTATCTAAGGAGTGAAACATCACCAAAGCTTTTCCACTCCAAATTTCAGCAGTGCACCGTTGGTGGCACCCTTTACATCTCAGGCACCAACTCACAGCCGCAAATCTGCGGGACAAATTTGGCCGCATGTCCTGCCAATTATGTTTGTAGTGCGTCCACCGCTCCGGGAGTCACTGTGTGCTGTTTCGGTGAGCATATTTTGCACAGCTTGCCCGCTTTATCAGATATGACGTGATCAGATATGTACGTGGATCAGCCAGTCACCATTTGGAAATTAGTCCATAAGTGGAATGAGGTCTAGCGGCTGAATGAAAACGAAAAATATGCTTCAGCAGTAATTCATGTCAAATATATGTAGTAGTTTGGGCAATCAATCAAAGGTTCCCCACCACTGCATACAATCTATCCTCTTTATATATGTATAATGACAGGATTAGTGTCTATGGCTGTGTTTGTGATGCTTTTATATGCCAATGAGAACATAGAACAATGCAGGTACGGGCACGAACACTGGTACGATAGGAAGATGTCCCAACGGTCAAGCTGGCTATGTGGCACCGAACACTGCAGTGCCTCAGATATGTCAACTTGGAGTGAGTACCACGTGTCCAAATGGATACACGTTAGTTTGGGTCTTGAATTTCTATCCCCTCTGTTTGTTCTATTTTTAAATTATAGGAAAACTCCACATAAAATGAAACATCAGTCAGTTGCGCATTGAGCGCATAGTTGATGAAAGGAGTTTCGGAGGCTTCGTTCACATTGACGATAACCTGGTGGTGCATCGTCCATCTGTGAACGCAGATTAAAGGGTGTGTCTAACGTCTCTTAACCCCATGTTTTATGAGGTGCAATCGAAAGATGACCTCGACAGCCCGCCGTGTGCAAAAATACGCGTCTTGTAGCTCGCTAAATCGCGAAATCTGGGGGTCTTTTCAAAATAAATATCCCGGCACAAAAAACCACGCGCTTTGAGGGCGCCACCACGCTGCGCTTTTCTGCTGATTCATTTACGTTTAAGCGCGGCGCAGCCGCCTCCACAAGCACGAGACGCTCAACACACACCGCTCTGGCGGCTGGCGAGGACACAGGAAATCATTACACATAGAAGCGGGGGGGTCCGTCCCTCTTTTTCCTTCCCGCCGCCCGTATTCCGGACAGAAAATTAAAGAAAACCACCCAAAAAGCAGAAAAAGGCACGTTTTTGCACACGGCCCTGGGGGGCCTCTCTCTCCACCCAAAAAACAGGGAGAGACATACCCCCCCTTGACAGAACCAAAACCACCCACAGCAACAACCACCCACCCCCCCCCCCCAAAAACTGGCAATCAAAACACGCAGCAAGACCTTCACGGTGATCCAACCAATGCGGAAACCCTATTGGGAGGCTAGAGCTCAGCCGTTATGGCACGTGGAAAACGTTTTGGCTCCTGGAATTGCGTTCGAAAGCATAGGCGACCTTGTCTTTTGTGTTAAAATTTGGTGTGGTCAAGTGCTTTGACGGATAAGCCGAGCAAAGTATTGTGAAGGACGTTCCCACGATGTCAAAATGGTCAAAACAACTTGGAAAGCCTAACATAACTCGCGCTCATATAGGGCGGCTTGAGTTGACGACCGGATCATTATCCAACTTATTCACCAATACACGTGAGCTACGCTTTCGAATCCAATACAAAAAGAGTCTGCACGTGTTACCAAGTCCGAAATCTGGCCTCACAAAAGAGTTTCGGTGCTTTTTGGGTCACCCTGAAAGCACATTGTGTACGATACAAAAATTGTACATGAAAGCATTCATTTTTTAATAATTCAAAATGTAACACCCTTTTTTTCAAAAGTTAAACCCCCAAACTCCCATTGACCCCTAAACCCATGCCCATGCTAACAGAATCCCCTCTTACCCCAAACCCTCTACAACAGTTGTCAGCAATCGTCCCTGCCCGGTCGCAACTACTGTTGCTTCGGCATCACACCCCTTGCCACATCACAAAACTGCTGGAACGGTGCACGTGCGTACATCCAACCCGGACAGACGAGCCCGTTGAGATGCTACCCATTGGGCACGGCCGCTTGTCCGACTGCTTATTCGTATGAGCCGACGTCTTTTTTGTTGTTTTTTTGTGAATTGACAGAAATTAGCTGCCAACGAACGCATCAAGTTTATGATCGCGCGGCACCAGCATTCAGATCCTTGCCAGAAAGTGTCGTAGCTACATAGCTGTCTGCCCCAGTAACCTAACTAAATCTGCAGTTTGATTATTGTCGTTGTCAATTAGAGTTGAACGATTCTTGGGTGAAAGCAAATCGTTGACAAACATACTAAAATTGACAAACGACCATAATCAAAGTTTAGGCGGACCAGCAGACAGATACGCTAACGCTTTAGTTCGGACCGCATTTCGCGATATGGAGTTGACGCACTAACTTTGACCAGCGTAAGAATTATTCTGTAAAGGCCGGGCTACATAAACAGCTAGGTATCACGCTGGTCGAAATTAACGTGTTTTAACTGTGTCACAGAAGAACGAAAGTACAGAGCCACGCGCTTATACAATACGACTAACTATTTTTCAGTTGTCAGCAGTCGACCATAGCCGGCACTTACTACTGTTGTCTCGGAACAAGCAGTACCGCAGCACGATGTCAGAACGGTCAGATCCCCTATGTGCAACCGGGTCAAGTCAATCCAACACAGTGCCAGCTGGGATTCACCAACATTTGCCCATCACCCTACAGGTTGGTGTGTGTGTGTGTGTGTGTGTGTGTGTGTGTGTGTGTGTGTGTGTGTGTGTGTGTGTGTGTGTGTGTGTGTGTGTGTGTGTGTGTGTGTGTGTGTGTGTGTGTGTGTGTGTGTGTGTGTGTGTGTGTGTGTGTGTGTGTGTGTGTGTGTGTGTGTGTGTGTGTGTGTGTGTGTGTGTGTGTGTGTGTGTGTGTGTGTGTGTGTGTGTGTGTGTGTGTGTGTGTGTGTGTGTGTGTGTGTGTGTGTGTGTGTGTGTGTGTGTGTGTGTGTGTGTGTGCTGCAGGCGCGCGCGTCGGCCCAGGCAGTGCTCGAACCCGCGCGCATCACACAGTCAATGAAAGTACATCCCACCACTCGACCACGAACCGCAATAATGTTTCAGTTGTCAAGCATCAACAATTGTCGGCGTGAATTATTGCTGTTTGGGCGGTAGTACCACGTCATTATGCGCAAATGGCCTGACCCCCTACTTGGTGCCTGGTACAAACACGGCACAGGTGTGCGCGAACGTTGGAGCGAATACGTGTCCCATCAATTACAGGTGGGTGCGGTTTTTTGGTAAGTGTACCGAGTTCCAGCAAACGCATTCACTCAATGAATGCAACGGGTTACTCGTCTGTTTTTAGGGTTACTTATGTATGTGACTCTTTTGGTGCATTGGTGATGTCCTCATCTACCTGTGGTCTGTGACAACAAATGAAACCCAGTTTGCTGTGCAAAAAAATTAAAGCAACACTCTTTGTAAGACAACAATACTGTGATGGAACTTGTTTTGTTTGGGTGTTAATTGAACACAGCTGGGCTGAATGTCATCTCCTCATGTAGCTCACATTGTATACTCATGCATCAGTTCCCATTCGCAAATTTTCCCCATTCTCAACCCCTACCCTTGGCTTACACCCTTTGGAACCTCTAATCGCAAACCACCCTAGGAAAAACACTAAATCCCTTTCCATTCCCAAACTGTTATTCAGTTGTCAACCGACGGCCCCATTCAACACACAATATTGCTGTTTCGTCGGCAGCAGCACAAATCCGGTGTTCGGAACGGGAACCGTTTCCATTTTCGGAAACACGTTCGGCACCGGAACCACGGGTATCCAAACTGCTGGGTGCCCGAATGGCCTAAGACCTTATTCGACGTTTTCGGTGGCCACTTCGGTGTTTTCAATAAGTCTACCAACATTCTGCGATGCTGGATCCACGACCACTTGTCCGGTGGGATACACGTGCGTGAGACACCCTGAGCTTGCAAGGGCATGCATGAGTACGATGCCCGCTATGCTTTGTTTTTTTGCAACTTCACAGGGATTCCGATTACGTTTGAGTACATGGCAAAAGTTTGAGTACATCAAATGTTTGCAGTGTATTAACATAGAAAAGTTTGAGTAGGTACATACTCAAATAACTTTTTTCTCCTATCTTTTACACGCACTCAAATAACTTCTCGTTTGACTCAAATGATACTCAAATGTTTTCTATGAAGTTTGAGTACGACTCAAACTTGTTCTTTGGGCACTCAAATGCTACTCAAACTTGTTAGATCGAGGTCCCGCTACTGGCGATTTTGTTTGAAATGGTCGAAATGTTGGTCAATTCAGGCCGATATTGATGTTTTCGACCACGAGGATGCCGAATTTGGACTCGGTTAAGTGATCGGGTCAACGGTCACGACGCCGTCGGGGTCATCGAGGTCCCGATTTGGTTCTCACGCTCAGCTTCACTTTAAAAAATAACTGTGGATGCTGCTGCATTTTCAGTTCAATTTGTCATCATATGTACTCGCACATCCGGGTCCGGACTTGTCCGGGTATTGGGCATATCGCGTCGTGGACCTCTGGAACGGGCTCCCAGAGAGTGTGGTCTCTGCTGCCTCAACTGCGGTCTTCAAAACTAAACTAAACTCACGTGGTCGAGACCTAGTTTCTCGCCACATTTCTTCAAAATTTTCAGCCGTCGTTGACTGATCCCCTCAGTCACTGGGTTGCTGCTTTTCAGATAATCATCAATATTCCGTCATCCGTTGCCGACTTTACGTTTGTTCTCTTCATTAGTTTGGTTTTGAA
>JASAMV010000924.1:0-13472 GCA_030248065.1 Rhynchonema sp. JSB1_4
AGTAATTCCATGTTTACCCTCTGTGCGTTTATCAAATATTATCGACCGTTAACGTTTGCCAATATATCAGAATCACACACTAATTCCGTGCGAGAACGCGGAACAAGGTGACCCAACAAGAATGCGGAAACCCTTTTCAGAGGGCAGATCTCGGACGGAGACACTTTTGCTAATGCACTCGAAAGCGTAGAAGATCCACTATTTTTCGCGTTACTGGTGCAGCAGGTAAGTGCTTTAACGAATCAACTAAGCGTTCATCTAAATATTTCCTGATGCCAAAGGGCAAAACAAAAGGGTTTAAGATAACATACACCGTGAGGGCTGCCATTTCCAATTCTTGAGTCACAAGACTCTTGGCGGCCACATCATGTGATTGTAATAAAGTTTCCACGTACTTCCACGACAACATTGGGGCGGGCAGTTGCAAACCAGCGATAAAAACAATGGTTTCTCAGCAATAACGTCATTACTGAATTCATCTGATTTTCATCGATCAAACAAATCCAAGGAACATCGACATTCGACCAACACCGAACCAATCCATCACCATCCACCATGTCGACTTTATTCCTTCTGCCGATGCTGCTGCTGTTGTTGCCCTGCCACGTTGGTGCGTCGTGGCAAGAAGTCAATTGCAACACAAAATTATTCAACAGCAATCAAGAGACACTGTCTCACGTTCACAATGCTACATGGGCAGCAGACTTGAACCTATGCCTCGTGATCCTAGGCAATTATGACGCGTATTCATGTACCAAATGCTTCCAATATGCACCCCTTGGATTCGAGAACGGAGGGTTGGCACGTGTTGACAAGAGTAACCAACGGGCATTCATTAATCACTTGAACATCATGGTTGGTATCTTGTGGAACGGGTGGAATTTTCGGGTTTGTTGTGACGATCGGCGTTAAGCTCGGCATGAGAAAGGTCAGTGTGAACTTCCTGTAAACCGAAGGTTGCTTCCTCCGAGCTATATGCCGACCTTTACATCTAACTACTCTCGTTTTTACCGTTTGGAAAATTCCACCCAATGAGTAGTGGTGGAATGTCGTGTAACATTTAGAGCATGCATCCATGCCAGGATAACGAGTGTTCATGGTTCATGCACACTGACACTTTTGTAGCGTATCTTGTGGTAGATAGGCGATAGACGCGCCGATCTCGCGCTCCTTTGGAGCTGCCGTGAGACACAGTGCGTCTACGCCAGCAAAGGTAGAGTATAGAACATGCAAGTCAGTTGCCGAGGTTTGCACCGACCAATTTATTGTTTTTAAGGCCAAGGACTGCCGAAACGTGCATATATACCAAGACGTCGTAGTCCGTGGCTATTGCCGGAAAATAAACTGCGATTCATCAGAGAAACCAATAGAAGTAAGCGACTGCAGCGGTCATTGGTCCTTGTGCCAATTCAGTCCTAAAGGTTTGATTATTAGAAGCTTGATTGGTACATGACATACAGTTGGTTCTGCGTCTTGCTGGATACAAGAACACAGTTCAAGCGCGTGCATTCGATCCTAAGCGTCACTTTAGGTCCTTTAGCCTTTAGTCATAATGAAATTACTACATTCGCACGTATTGGCTGGGCGTTACTTATTTGACATGATGATGCTGAAGAACTTTGATCCTAACTGATGCATCCATGTGTTTTTTTTATTCATTTCAGCCAATCCATCAAAGGCATGTGTTGAGGGCAGTTGGACGGAATGGTCGACGTGCAGTCAGAGTTGTGATGGAGGTTGGAAATTTAAATTTTAGAGTATGAACAAATTTCTGCATCAGACACAAAATAAGTAACCACATAGCCAGAACATTGCGGAAAACGACACGAACACATTAAGGCGTGCGCAGTCGTCACGTCAACCAGCACGATGGCAACAGCCGCGTCAAAACCGATCAGCACGAGCCCTGCAACGACGATGTGCCCTGCACCGCACCGATCAACTGCCTCTACGAACACTGGGGTGAATGGTCAAAGTGCAGTGTGACGTGCGGAACCGGTCTGTCAAAATTGACGTGTTTTGCAATACATTGCTTCATGCCCATGTATTATTCATTAATCACTGTACAAATTCTATTTTCATTTATTTTCTGTCTTTAGTTCCAACTGGCGCTTGTACCTTTGGTGTTCAGAACACATAGTTGCGTTACGCTTCTTGTCCTAAGTAAATAACAATAAAATCATTCAATCAATCCATTTAAGGAATAGTTCACTAAAATGCGATACACCTTACTATTCTCCAGTCATAAATCTATAGTCACTGGCGGCATGTTTGGCACACAGGCATGCGCACACGCTACATGGTGTTGACCGAAGGGTCTGACGAGCGATGCCCCGAAACTGTTTCGCCTGAAACAACGCAGTGTGAGGAAGGGGAATGTACCTATCCCATGTGATCAACAAGCCTAATTCTTTCTCCAATTTCACTTTTATCTTGTAAATCAGTGCTGAATTACAGAGATTTGCGGTCAATTTTAGTTTCGGCAATTTCAGGTAGGTCAATTTTAGGTTCTAGCTTTTTTCTCTTAAAATGTGCCGGCCTTAGTGATAACGTAAATCTTTATCTGACATCGATGACAATTTACTTCATTTTCTCGCTGGCGATAAATAGCCTTGCTCTCATTATATAGAGGTTTGACTGTAAATAAATGAAATTATCTCTGCTGCGTTTTCTTTCTTCAAGGATAAATATAAAATGGCGGTGATCGTTCTTGCTGCATATTTCACAGTTCTTGGCCGAAACTCTGCAGGGTTTTGTATTCAATAATGGCCTAAATTCTTTTGTAGGCAACGGGAACCTGTTTCCATCCGACGAGTGGTTCGAAAGAAGCGCAAGACAATTCCTCAGCATAAACCATGTTTACTCCCATTATTCTACTGCTGTTGTCGCCCTGCCACGTTGGCGCATCGCTGGAACGTAAATGCAATACAGCCCTCGTTAACAGCAATCGCACAGAGAGCCTACATAACGTGGTTCACGCTAGATGGGTTGCAGATGTGAACCTTTTACTTGGGTGGAAATTTCTATTTGTATTGGTCGCACAATGACCATATAAGAATTCATCAAATCAATCCTGATTTTCAAGTTCAGTCACTCTTAACCACTGTGCTATTTGTTATTCTCACAAAACATTTCCAGTTAAAAATAATCAATCACGTTGCCGCAGGTCTTACATACACGGATACACGCACTTATGACTATCAAAAATTTCAGTTTTTGGCAAATGGTGACCTATTGGTGAGCGTGGCAGAGTGCATGGGTACGATCATAACAATAACATTGCGATTATCTGTGATCTGCGAGGGCTGTGTGGCCCAACGACAAGCAACCCATCTCAGACAAAACTGGAACTGTTGTCCGGGTCAAGGCCAGCTGAGCATTATAATTAAGCGGGTCTTGCACATGTTCCACAGCGTGCCGAATGACGCGTTTATCCAGGTATGTGATATTCCAGCTATCTAAGGGCGGGATCAGCCTTGCTGGCAACTTTCAATTGGCAACGCCTCTCTCATCTCTCAATCTTTTCTAAATTTTAAATTTAAATTTTTAAATTTTTTCGGGGGAAGAAAATGTTCTAAAACGCGCAAAATGGAGATCTTTTTGGGGCAATTTTTTGCCATTTTTTCTCAAGAGTCGAAAAATTTCCTTCGCAAGATCACTTTTGGGGCATGTATTTGGTACCTATAAGATGCCGCCCCAAATCAGTGGCGGATCCAGCCTTTGGCCAAGGGAGGGGCCAAATCCAAAAAGTAATGTTTATCTAGTGCTTGTTCCATTTTTGAGAAATCATTTCTATCTAGTGCTTGTTTCACATTTTTACACCAAATGTTATAAAACATGTGACAATGCGCGTAATTTGGGCATAATTTGGGCACTTTGCGCGCGCAAAAGCCAACTTTCATCGAAAAATAGTGTACCTAACGCGCGAAGCCCGAAATTTTTGCACTTTTGAAGTGTATCAGAGTGAAAATCCTGTGATTCAAGGCCAAAAAAACGACGGCGTTTTTTTAAAAAACGACGTTTTTTCAAAAAAAACGTCTGGGTCGTTTTTCGTTTTTTTAAATCCTGAATTTCCTTTTTCAGGGATTTTTCAGGGAAAGTACACTGATTTTCAAGGAAAATCAATTTTTTGTCCCATTTTTTTCAAAAAATTTTCGACCAATTTTTACTTTGTCGAGATACGTTGATATATGGAGTTTGATTTTCAATGATGACCCCGGCCAAAGTTGGTCCCATGATACGGGTCTGATATGGGAAGTTAACAACTCGCTAGAAACGATTTGGAACCCGTTTATTTTGCCTCAGAACACATAGAATTACTTCACTTAACCACGTTTTCTTCCCAACAAGAGCGTTTTCCAACTTTTTTTGGGGGCATTTTTTGGTCATCTGGGCGTTTAAAGAACGTTTTTTTAAACGTTTTAAACAAACGATGTTCTGAAAAACGTTGTTTGCCCAACCCTGGTAGTACTAGGGCAGACTTCGGTTGCGCACGGAATCCGGAAATATTCACATGTAAAAACTTTGATCTATTTCCGGATACGGGACAGAATCTGCGTTTTCCGGATTCCGGTTTCCGTGTCAACCTAAGTCCGCCCTCAGGCACAACTGTACACATACGCCGGTGCGGGGGAATGGAGTGCGTTGTACCCGATTCCACCAGCACCGTGGTTGACTGAATCGAAACTGGTTATGATCGTGGTTGGATGTACAGTCTTCATAGCAATTATGGCCCTCGTCGCCCTGGTTGCGTGGTTGTATCGACTCTACCGTCACAAGGATCACATGTTGAAGCGGAAATCTGTTAGTAGTTTTATAATGCTCAAATGTTTGAAATGCGCGATGTTCTCTCTCTTTTATAATGCTATCCACCTTACACCTGACCGATGCGCCTTGTCTGTATTTATGTAACAGGGATACAGTCGCTTATCACTGCGAGTGTTTCAGCAGTGGGAAGCGATCATACAAAAGTTGTTGAATCCGAAACAGCCAATTCGCTACCGCCCGCCACCCACGCGTAGCCCGAACCCGGCATCGCAGGAACCATGTAGGTGCTTTACTGTTTAAAATTTTCCGTACCTTCTCGTTTTTTTTCGACATGTTCGCACTTTTTTATCATTTCTATCAGTGACGTCCATTTTCAGCATTCGAAGCGTCAGGCGGCTGTTCCACCAATTTTGGCTCGACGCCACACACGATTGTCAAGGGCCAAATCAGCCGGGCCGCTCAAGCTCAACGCGATGCACAGAGACGAAGTGGGTATCAGGCATTCAGGGCCCGCAACCCGAACCAACAACAACCACGACAACCCGCAATACAGCACATGTAGTGGTTGCAATAGTGTTCTCATCATTATACCTATGTACATACATACATTTATGTGGGTACATATGTTCTGGTGTGCAATATCAAATGTGCTTCACTTATTTTTCTATGATCTTAAACTGCGCCTGCGTTATCCATGCATGAAAAACGCCAACCTTTCAAGGAAGAAAACGAATATGTAGCTGTGCGAGCGTTTTGTTAGACCAGATTTCTCATTTTGGCTGATATCAGACATGATACTCGGGTGGGATTGGAATACTGCTTTGGTCACGTGACTTTATTGTGATAAAAATTTTGCGAGAGTTACTGATACAATTATTTTGCTGTCTGATAGGTAACAAAAGGACAGAAATGCACGGTCTGCCATATGAATACGCATATACAGCTATATACATATACAAGTTGAAAAATGTTTGCTCTCGCAAACAAACCAATAGAAATATGGCTCTCCCCGTTCATATAAAATGTAATACAAGAGGCAAACAAGTTTCTCAATTCTGATCGAAACAGTTTGTATGACTGAAGTTCATTTCAAGTTGAAGATTCAGACCCAAGCCATATTTGTGGTAATCCAAGGGTTTCACACTTGCAGATGATTGCCACAAATATGGCTTGGATCAGAATCTTCAACTTGAAATAAACTTCAGTCAGGCAAGCTGTTTCGATCAGAATCGAGAAACTTGTCTGCCTCTTGTATTACACTTTTATATGAACGGGGAGAGCCATATTTCAATTGGTTTGTTTGCGAGAGCAAACATTTTTCAACTTGTATCTCAGTTTTATATCGAGTTCGCAAAAATCACTTGATCAAGCAATCTCAGTTCCACGGCAGTACCATTGGGTACCATTACACAGTCCGACCCCGACGAACCCAAAAATGTGTCCTTATTCATGCAAGTCGTTGCCTGTTTAATAAAGGCATGTGCCACACCCATAGCATACAACACAGCACACAACCATAACAACACAGTCAGGCAACAGACACACACATAAGCGCATCATACGATGACGTCATGACGTGTGTGTGTGTGTGTGTGCGAGTGTCAGTCAACGCATTAGCAACACACAACGCAGAAACGTGAGTGAGATCACATACGTAATCTGAAACTTGATGTTTCATGCCATATTGAGCTAAAAGAATCTCAAATTTGAATTCAGTGTTGTTGAAAACATCTGTGTGCAAGTTTTCGCCACAATTGGTGCATTTTTCAATATTGAGTTCTGGTCTCGAACCAGGTTTCCGGGCTCAGATCATGACCTATCATGACCTCAGATCATCAAAACGGATGACACCATTAGATTTCTCGACCCCAAAAACCCCCATGCCGCACATGTTATTTGTGACGTTAGATGCTTCTATTTATCAGGGACCAAGTTTTGATAGAAGCCTAAGAAGAAGAAGAAGAAAGAATAATTTTGCGCACTTTTTTCGCAACGTTTGGTCTCGTAACTTTTGACACCCTCAACTGACTGAGCCCAAATTTTGCACAAACATCTAGCATAACTGGATATAACTAGTGTGTAAGCTATTTGTCAATTGAGGCTTCCTAAGTATTTTTACGAGCGAAAGAAAATTTTACATCCGGCACTAATTCACTCGAGCCATATTTGGGACATGCGCTACCGCGCATGCCCCGATACTGTAAGTATGTACCTAAAACTTTAACTCGGTAATATTATGCAAACGCAAAATTTGTCAGACCAGGTTACAAAAACAAGTCTTAGGGCCCAGATCGAGATGTGCAACGTTCGGTCAAAGTGAAGCTATAAAAAGTGGAGGAATGTCGTAAATAATGACACGGCGTGACTTTAGCGATAAAACAATAAAAGTTTTACGCACATGTTTTACGGTTATTTTTTTAGCGTTCTTTCATTATTTTTGTGTCAAAATCTATCGTTTTGGGCCGAGCTACAATCTTGTTTCAAACTACATAAATGCCACAAATACTTGAATGTTTAACGAGGCGATGGAACAAGATAATGGAAGATCGTAAATACATAGCAACGCAAAAATGTGACTATTAAACACATGTTTTGTGGTCTGTCGGACGATTATCTGACTTTTTCACGAGCAGGTTTTGGCAAAGCTCAAAACAGTTTGTAATTGGAAACTGACAAGGGTCAGCTTAAGGATATATAAAGAGTCGCAAAATGTGCTTCATCGCTCTCTTGCAACCGCATAATTAACCAAGACCAGAGGTCATTAGATTAGAAGTTTGGGCGCCTGGGGAAGCTTGGTTTGACTTCTCTTTGGCTTGAATTTCTATGAAAATAATCCGGACAACCTCATCCGAGAATTCTAGGCTAGTAGAACATGCAGGTTCAAACAGCGTAACTGTGTGTCAAATAGCCCGTATGCACCGCACCGTTCGTACGAGATCTCTTGTCGAGACTGAGATCTTGAAACTTTTCCTATGTAGAATGAGATCGAGATTTCCTGATTTTTCTCTTCCTATATTATCGTAAATCGGCCAATCGAAGATAATTAAGCTTTACACCGCAGTGAGTTGGACAACCAGACCTCGATAAAATAAGTTTTGACCAAATAGGCAACCGTGGCTGTGCACAACGGTCACTCACAACTTCCTAGTGCACTCTAAATACCGATTGTTGTGCGAGTCAGTACACCGAAGTGTATTGTGCGACGGTTCAGTCCCGGGGCACAGGTTCAGGCCAGGCCGATTCAAGCCCGGCCGGAGCCAACGTCTAAGCCTACAGTGTCAAATCTGCTGGGCCTGAATTGGCCGGGCCTGAAAAGTCGCGGAGTAACCGAAGTGTGCGCTTGTAGCAACCCTACGCTTTGTAGTAGACCCAGCCATGCTCCCAGGCCTTCATCAAACCTTTAACCAATGAAAACGCAAAGGGCTTGCCCAGATAGACCCGAAACCCAAAACCCGAACATACTAAACATTTTATGTCGTACAGCATGAACCGCTCAGCATCATGCACACGGTTCTGGGAAACAAAATGTTTCGCATGTTCAGGTTTCAAAAAATTGCGTTGAAGTTGAAAAACCGAAACCCGAACATGCGAAACATTTTGGTTTCCAGAACCGTGTGCATGATGTTGGGCGGTTCATGCCGTATAAATACGACATAAAATGTTTCGCATGTTTGGGTTTTGGGTTTCGGGTCAACTGTATCTGTACGAGCCCAAAACGACCCCGACCTGTCCCCACGACTGTGCTGTGATTTTATGCGCCGGTTTAAAAAAGACACGGAATAGTCCACTCTGTGCACAATTGCCTGCGCTAATAGCGTAGTGCACAAGTCATATGATTGTCCACTTGCGATACGCTTCTTGACAGAAGTTTTGGTGGCCCAGTTATCCATCACGTGATGCTTAGGCATGATAATTCTAACAACTTTTTTGAGACCGAGATTCGAGATCGAGATCGATTTCGAATACAAAACCTTTCGAGATCGAGATTTCGTTCAAACACTAAAAGTCATAATTCTGGTTCACAGTGGTGTCTCAAATTAAAAAACAGGCTGATGCCCGATTAAAGCCAAACCAAGTGAGACGGGCGACCCTAGTGAAGCATGGCTAGATGATTGACGGTACGTTGCTGGTTGTATCGTGTGTAATCAACTTGCGTGAACCACTTTGCAGTCAAGCTAATACCGTGATGACCGAATAATAGTTTTGATCTTTCGCCCAGACGCAACACTTCACAAAATTAATTGCATCATAACATCATGAATACTTGGTTCTCAACATTCTCGGCGCTGCATTCGCTGCTAATCATCATAATTGCGTCCAAGGCAGCAACGCACATCTTCAGCGACTACACGTGCGATGACGGTGGCAGTCCGGTGCCAAATGTGACCATTTATGCGAAGTTGACAATGTGCGATTGTGGTGGTGAGCAAGCAAACATTTTTGATCCTCAGAGCAAACATTGTGCCGGAGAATGCTGAAAATCCTCCCGGAATATTATTCGGGTTTTAGTTACAAAATTCCAAGTATAATAGTTTTCGGAATACACCTCAATGGGGGAGGGTTATTCGAAAACACTGTTGCAGAGTGAACAAATGGTGTCTGAAGAAACTTGGAAAATCCGAATAATTCTCCACTTGATGTTATTCGGAAGTTCGGATCAATCGGTATTCTCCGGTTGTATATGCCGAGCTGTGCTTACAGTCGCGGGACTTCCTTAAAGTTAAGTGTTGGCGAGAAGCATCACAATAGTTTGTTTTTCAGAATCCAATATGTCGCACTTCCAACTGTCCACGATCCCGCAGGTGTATATCGGTGACCCTCTAGACATCATCTTCATGCTGACAGCTGCCGGAATGGTGAAGTCAGGATGGAATGAAACACTGAACGAGCGAGGTTCTCATTGTCATGAGGCGGAAAAAAATTTAAACCTGTTTTTTTCAGTATTTAACTAATTGTTTTAATAAGTCTCAGATTCAATGAAAGTTGAACCAATTTGTCAAAAAACGGGCAAAACGTGCAAGTTTAGTTGACAAGCTACTTTTATGATTTGGGCTGCTATTCACGAAAGAGTTGTGTGGAGAGTTGAGTGGAAAGTTCAATGAAAAGTTCAGTGGAACGCACAGTGGAAGTAGCTCGGTTGAAGACCGGTGCAACTGATATGTACATATAGCTCGCTAAACTACATTTGAGTTCGGTGGAAAGTTTAGTGGAAAGTTGGGAGGAATTGCTCGTGTAATTTTCGCGCGGAATTCGTTCGGTTGATGCTCAATTTGATCGTGGAAAAATTTAAAGTATAATACATAATTTCCTTTCCTGTAGACTGCATGAACGCTCATCGTTGATTAGGGATATCCTATTCAGCCCCCACCGCCCCCGCAGCCCCACAGCCACAGCCCCTCGTATTCAGCCCACACCCGCACTTGCACTGACATGCCTTTTTTATAATATGTATATCTCTCGATTGTGGTACTGAGCTTTTCCCAAACCGAGACAAGACAATCCAACACACAAAGTGGTCGGGTTCCTTCTCTTCAGTTGGAAGCCGGCAAGAGTTAACGCCAGGTGAGACAAGGACTGCTTGTCTCAAGGATTAAGCCATGCAAGTCTAATCATAAACTGATCTAAAGTGAAACCGCGAATGGCTCATTGCTACAGCTGTTTTTTCTTGGATCACCAAACACTCGAACCACTGTGGTAATTCTGGAGCTGATGCACGCAAACGAGCTCCGACCTTACGGCACGAGAGCATTTATTCGAACAGAACAGAACCAGCAGCGGTTGGGGGCCTGCATCTGCATTTCCTTCCGACATCGGTCGATGGTTGATCTCCAGGTCGGGGCTTGCGCGGGTTGCCTGAGTCAGGCGTGGATGCTGCGGGTTCTGTTCTGTTCGAATAATGCTCTCGTGCCGTAAGGTCGGAGCTCGTTTGCGTGCATTAGCTCCGGAATTACCACAGTTGTCCGAGTGTAGCGGTGATCCAAGAAAGAACAGCTGTAGCAATGAGCCATTCGCGGTTTCTCTTTAGATCAGTTCATGCTTAGACATGCATGACTTAATCTTACAGACAGTCATTCCTTGTCTCACCTGGCGTTAACTCTTGCCTTCCAACTGAAGAAAAGGAACACGACTACTTGTGTGTTGGATTATCTTGTCTCGGTTTGGGAAAAGCTCAGTGCCGCCATCGCGATTAGGGGGGCTACGTGGGAGGGTTGGATTAAAAAAAAAGTAAAAATATTTTTGTAAAAAAAATTTTTTAAAAGAAAGTTGGCCACTTTTTTATAAAAAGTAAGTCCACTTTTCTATTATTTTTTTTTACTTTTTTCGGTATTTTCTGACTTTTTTAAGGTAAAAAGGCATGTTTTCATGTGGTTTTATTGCGCATGATTCTCAAAAAATTGCCTGCGGCGCTTATGTTTCAGTTTGAAATGGTGTTGTGATGGACCGAGACATCCCAACAACTGCTGCATGTATAATATAGGACACCCCATTCCGTATGCTGTGCGCGTGTCGTAAGCTATCGAAGTCATTTTGTTGCTTTTGTGGCACAAAATGAGTATGGTGTAAGTCTTTATCTCACTTCAAATTTACCCCCAAATTCACAAACAGAAGGTTGGTCTTCCCTTTGTCATTATATACAAACAGAGTTACCTTCGAGGTTCTCAAAGTCAAGACCAAAGGGATTAGATCGCAGGTGATCGACATAAACATGCAAGTCAGTGGAGAAGTTCTCTTTAGTGTCCCCTCAAAACATACCTAACTAACATGATTTCAGGAAATTTTTTTCTTCAAGAAACAAATTTTTTTGGGGTCCCAGAATAAAAGAAGTGTTTTAAAAAAATTAAAAAGTTTTTTAAAAAAATTTGGATAACAAAAAAATGTTTTAATCCAACTCTGGTGGGCGGTGGGGACAGAATAGGAGGGGATGTGGCGGCGGAGGGGGGTGAAGAGAAGTGGGTGGTGGTGGTTGCTTGGAGAAGGGGGCTGTGGGGGCTGAAGTTGGGATGGGGCTAAATGGGATAGCTCTGGCCGGGTGCAAGTGGTTCGTAAAAAAATGTTTTTATTCGAGCCCCATTTTAAAAAAAGAGAGATTTTTTTATTTAAATTTTTTTTATTCCCAGCCAAAAAGTGCCCAACACGATCAAAAGTGAGCGCTGAAGTACAAAATAAGGGGTATTTTTGTTACATAATGTGTTCTATGGTAAGTGCATATAAGAGCGCAAGTGATACGAAAACCATGCTATCAAATGGTCGATAGGTACCAACCATAGTCAGGTACACACGTATACTTCCCCGGTGGTGCGGGTGTGATGTTATGGCTTTCTAATATTAGGGATGGGAATTTCCTTTGAAATTTTGATTCTACAGTAGGTACACGACCAATAAAAATAAGCTGCACATAGCATGAAATAAGAGTGAATATTACATCGAATCACTTCTTTCTGGTCTGGAGCATGGATTAATAAATGCCCACCCCAGCCACATGCACGTGTGTAGTCACATGAGAGGCCCGGTGAGTGTGCGTTCTATGTCTAGATGCCACAAAACAACGATTATGGCACCCAATACACCCAAGGTTTAGGTGATGTCAACAGTAGCAATTTTTATGCAAAAATAGCACTTTTAGACCAAAAATTAAAAAATTTTCGAATTTTGAAATAATAGAATTTTTTTTAACTTTTGGAACGAATTTTTTTAAAACTTTTTTTAATAAAATTTTTTTAAAAAATTTTTTTAATAATTTTTTTTTAGAAAACCACTGCCCGAGTGGTGCTGAATAGGGTTAGAGGTCGGGGGGGTACCCGACACCCGACAGCCGACACCCGACATCTGGAAAAACCCGACACCCAGACACCCGACATCTGGAGGACACCCGACACCCGACAGTTGTAAAAAAACCCAACACCCAACATCTAGTTTTAAAAAAACCCAACACCCGACACCTGTTTTTGTAAGCAGAAACAGGCAAATTTCTGCTCATTTGCATAGTTAGTGCAATTTTTTGGCTCGGGTTACTGAATTCAAGAATCTATTTCACACGAAATAAACACCAAAATGTCACATTCTGCATCAAGGAAACATTTCAATACAAAGAAAATTTTGCTCCCCAAAATTCTTCTCTCAGCAAAACTGATGTTTCAACCGTAATGTCTCGGGTGTCGGCTGTCGGGTGTTGGGTCCAGAAAAAACCCAACACCCAACACCCGACACCTACACTTTTTGGCACCCGACACCCGACACCCGACAGCCGACACCCGACATCTCTCACCCCCTCGTGCTTAATCGGAGAGCGGCGGGGGGGCGGGGGGCCACCGCCCCACAGCCCCTCTGGTGGGGCTGAAGGGGGCGGTGGGGACTGAATAGAAGTTAGAGTTCAATGAACTTTATCAGTCGCACTGGTTTTAAACCGAATCCTTCCATTGACGAACTTCCTAAAATTTCACTGAACTCTCTCTCCACAGTTTGGTGCAGGGTTGAAAAAAAATTTTTATTAGAGCACTGTTTTTTTAAAAACGCAAAAAATATTATTTTTTTTCAGAAAAAATTTTTAATTAGAAAAATTAGCGCAAACGCCGTTTTCAGGTAAAATGGCCGCGCTACAGAATTTTTTTTGAACTTTCAAAATTTTTTCGTCACGTGACCCCTCACGTGGGGTTCATCAACGCATGTACGAAGGCGATTCGGTTATTTATAGCAGGATCTGAACG
>JASAMV010000925.1:0-11451 GCA_030248065.1 Rhynchonema sp. JSB1_4
ACTCATTTTGCGGAAGACTACATATATCAGCTGTCCCGAAAAAAACCCTTATATGTGGCTGTCTTTTAAAAAGATTAAAAAGGCTTATATGTCCCGAAAAAAACCCTTATATGTGGCTGACTTTAAAAAGATCATCCCGCTTTTCTTTGCACCCCCGTTGACAAATTCTACCTTTTCTCTGCCTGCAAACACCACACAGTCACTGGTTCCGAAACTGACTGATTAAAAACGCGAATCTAACGAATTTTGTCTTTGTGGCTGGCAGAGCTGACACATTTGTGACTTGCTGTCTTCTTCAAAGCACAATTTTAATGGAGGCAACGTACAACAAAGCGCAGTCCAGCACTCAGCTTGTACTTGATGCGCAACGTACGACAGGATTTCGGCGGCACACGGATTATTGGTCCCCACCAGTCGTAATATCTTCGAGATGTGCGGGCGTATGCAGCGGCGCCAACATCCACCACGAAACCTGTTTGATTGCTATTCATTATAAGACCTGACTTTTCACGCTGATTTCGTTAAAAGAAACTAGTCAAATGCTACGCCGACGTGTATAAAATGGATCAAGCTTGAATGCAAGGACCACTGCCACTATGACCACATACATACAGTAGTTGGATTGCGTTGAGGCAGAGACACTTTAAACTAGGAAAAGGTAGGCTAATTTAAACAACAATAGCACGTGTAGCTCATCATCATGAGCAGAAGAGCATCTTTCACGCTTCTAAAAAATTTGAAGTTTGCGTGCCACGAGTTAACGAAAAAATAAGTTTGCTATCAGCACGCGCAATGACATTTGTCTAATATCCACCAGACGAGGATCATATCATACAATTGATGTTGCTTTTTCGGACCGGTCCAATATTTCGGATGAGCGAACCCTTTGAGCCAGTCTCACCCGTCATTTTGATGTGCGCCGGGCAACAGTGAAAAAAACTTGACCCACATCTGGAAAATGTTGCAAGTCGTTTCTCGTGTCGTACTCAGGGTCGGGCGAAAAAACTTTTGTTTTCAAAAAACCGCTTTTTTTTTAAAAAAAACGTTTTTTAAAACGCCAGATGACCAAAATATGCCCCAAAAATTGAAAACGCTTATGTTGGGAAGAAAACGTGGTTAAATCAAGAAATTCTCTGGTCCTAGGAAATAAACGGATTTCAACCCTTTTCTAGCGAGTTGTTAAGATCCCATCGGGGACCAACACTTTAAAGTCAAACTCCGTATATCGACGTTCATCATTTAAGGTCAAACTCCTGTATATCGACTTATGCACTTTCTACAAAGTAAAAATTCTTCGAAAGGAAAATCAGGTACTTTCCCTGAAAAATCAAGGAAAACCAAGATTTTACAGGATTAACAAAAAGCGAAACGACCCAAACGTTTTTTTTTTTAAAAAACGTCGTTTTCGAAAAAATGCCGCCGTTTTACTTTGCCCAACCCTGGTCCGATCACTCAGGCTTTTGACAGTTTGACAAATGAAAAGCGTCTACCCGCCCAAACTAGACGACTTGGCTATAGGTCATTCAACATTTGTTTGAAGTTAAGGTTGATTTATACTTCTGACTCTCTGCAGTGGCAGTCAATTCTTGCGAGTAGTCACTGGCAAGCGTCCTGTAAGGCCAGTGACTTCTTGTGGTGATTGCATGTTCATCTCTGTCCATTGACCGGGCCTGCCGTCTACTGTACTTACTTGCTTAATGAGCTTTGAGACCCGTCATTAGTTTTCACTTCAGAAACATCTCTTTTTCCATTCGTCAAGTCCACCGCGAAAAAAAAACATACGATATCAAACAAAGGAAAAAACCCGCACGTCGATGCGTTTGCCTGACAAACAGATGGGGGTGTGCCGGACGTGACCCACTCAGATTGCCGGTGTGGTGTGAGTGGGTGTATTGTTCAGCTCGTGCCTCGCCACAAAGCACCGGACAGCGACGGTCCTCCGGATAGCGTAGAGATCGGCGATGAATAATTCATTTTAACCACGTTTTCTTCCAAACATGAGCGTTTTCCAATTTTTTGGGGGGCATATTTTGGTCATCTGGGCGTTTTAAAAAAACGTTTTTTTTTAAAAAAAACGTTTTTTTAAAAAAAAACGAATTTTTGAAAAAAAAACGTTTTTTGCCCAACCCTGCCTGTCCGATCCGATCACCAGACTTGACATCGCTCAAGGATCAGCCATTTAAGGCTCACAGGACACACATGCCCCTGATAAGGCTTAAGTGGACCTAAAGCACGATAAAATGATTTATGGGGACCCTTTTCTCCCTAAAACTCCATGACGGAATATTCGGCATAACGCACGCAGTATCCGAACAACCGGCAGACTGTCCGTAAAAACAACCAAACCAAACACCTACGTTCGCCTGAGCCGTTCGGTTCGTTTTGCTCCTGAATATTCTTCCGATATTTGCGGATACCCCTCGTCATGTCGTATATCGGACGCAATATCCAGTGTGAACAAGGATCCGGAATATTCGCGGTCGTGTTTGAGTGTTGTGGACATTCGTGTCCAGCAGTGTACCATCGGAGCGTCACAATCCCAGGTGTCATATTGCGGCGAGACCGTGGCCAATTTGAGCTCATTAACGATTAACTGTGTGACGGCGAATCGTACCAAAGTGTGCACCATCAGCGACAGCACGGTCACGCCACCAGTGTGCGGGGGCAGCTACTTACCCAACATCGACCAAACGTACAAACAGTCGAAACTCAAATATTATTGCTCGTCTGCCAGTGAGTTTCATTACTTTATTTATTGTCATAATTCGCACTGGAACTTGTCTCTTTTTCGATCCGGGTCGGTACCGTGTAGTAACTTTGGGTGGAATTTTCGAAACGGTGTAAACGTCAGTTGGGCGTAAAGGTCCGCATAAAGTTCGGTCGAAAGCTCGGTCGGCGTAGCTTGTATTAAAATTCGAATTATTCATCGCCAGACATCTACTACGCGTATCCGGAGGACCGTCGCTGTCCGGTGCTTTGTGGCGAGGCACGAGCTGAACAATACACCCACTACACACCACACGGCAATCTGAATCAGGTCACGTCCGGCACACCCGCCATTGTTTGTCAGGCAAACGCATCGACGTGCGATTGTAAGTCGTTCCTTTGTTTTTGAATTGCCTGCTTTTTGTCGCGGTGGACTTGACGAATGGAAAAAGAGATGTTTCCGCAGTGAAAACTAATCACGATCTCAAAGCTCATTAACCAAGTAAGTACAGTAGACGGCAGGCCACGGTCAATGGACAGAGATGAACATGCAATCACCACAAGAAGTCACTGGCCTTACCGGACACTTTTGTCTGCCAGTGACTACTCCGCAAGATATTGACTGCCACTGCCAGGAAGTCAGAAGTATAAATCGACCTTAACTTCAAACAAATGTTGAATGACCTATAGCCAAGTCGTCTAGTTTGGGCGGGTAGACGCTTTTCATTTGTCAAACTGTCAAAAACCAATGAGTATGACCAGGGTTGGGCAAAAAAACGGCGGCATTTTTTCTTAAAAAACGACGTTTTTTTTCAAAAAAAAAAACGTTTGGGTCGTCTTTCGCTTTTGTTAATCCTGAATTTCCTTGATTTTCCCTGATTTTTCAGGGAAAGTACCCTGATTTTCAAAAAATTTTCGACGAATTTTTACTTTGTCGAAATACATACGTCGATATACGGAGTTTGACCTTCAATGATGAACGTCGATATACGGAGTTTGACTTTCAAAGTGTTGGTCCCACGATGGGATCTTAACAACTCGCTAGAAAAGGGTTGAAATCCGTTTATTTTGCCTCAGAACACAAAGAATTACTTGATTTAACCACGTTTTCTTCCCAACATAAGCGTTTTCCAATTTTTTGGGGCATATTTTGGTCATCTGGGCGTTTTAAAAAACGTTTTTTTTAAAAAAAAGCGATTTTTTGAAAACAAACGTTTTTTGCCCAACCCTGAGTACGACACGAGAAACAAACTTGCAACATTTTCACAGATGTGGGTCAAGTCATTTTCAACTGTTGCACCGGCGCACATCAAAATGACGGGTTCCGAGACTGGCTCAAAGGGTTCGCTCATCCGAAATATTGGACCGGTCCGAAAAAGCAACATCAATTGTATGGATATGATCCTCGTCTAGGTGAGATATTCGACAAATGTCAGTTGCGCGTGCTACGATAGCAAACTTATTTTTTTCCGTTAACTCGTGGCACGCGAATTTCTAAATTTTTTAGAAGCGTGAAAGATGCTCTTCTGCTCATGATGATGAGCTACACGTGCTATTGTTGAAATTAGCCTACCTTTTCTAGTTTAAAGTGTCTCTGCCTCAACGCAATCCAACTACTGTATGTATGTGGTCATAGTGGCAGTGGTCCTTGCATTCAAGCTTGATCCATTTTATACACGTCGGCGTAGCATTTGACTAGTTTCTTTTAACGAAATCAGCGTGAAAAGTCAGGTCTTATAATGAATAGCAATCAAACAGGTTTCGTGGTGGATGTTGGCGCCGCTGCATACGCCCGCACATCTCGAAGATATTACGACTGGTGGGGACCAATAATCCGTGTGCCGCCGAAATCCTGTCGTACGTTGCGCATCAAGTACAAGCTGAGTGCTGGACTGCGCTTTGTTGTACGTTGCCTCCATTAAAATTGTGCTTTGAAGAAGACAGCAAGTCACAAATGTGTCAGCTCTGCCAGCCACAAAGACAAAATTCGTTAGATTCGCGTTTTTAATCAGTCAGTTTCGGAACCAGTGACTGTGTGGTGTTTGCAGGCAGAGAAAAGGTAGAATTTGTCAACGGGGGTGCAAAGAAAAGCGGGATGATCTTTTTAAAGTCAGCCACATATAAGGGTTTTTTTCGGGACATATAAGCCTTTTTAATCTTTTTAAAAAGACAGCCACATATAAGGGTTTTTTTCGGGACAGCTGATATATGTAGTCTTCCGCAAAATGAGTGGCCGCTGTTTTGTCCCGCGATGTTTTGTGCATGCCCATGGTTGCTGAACACACCTTGTCTCTTTCTCTCTCTTTCACGCAGGTCACACGTTATCGCCAGGACAGCAAACAGATCTACAAAGATGACTGCGGTGCCACTTCGTGCACGGTGTCGCAGGAGAAAGGAACCAGCTACCATGTGCCCAACATCTGGGTCACCGACGAGCTACATTCGATCGACAATCAACGCACCTATACCACAGACTATCAGGTTGGTTGTAATTGCATAATGTTTGTAGGAACTGGAAATTTGGAATGATTTTTTGTGTGGCCCCCGGGTTGGAATTGTATAGTCCAACGGTTGGACTCCAACCATCAACGTATGAGTCATTGGGAACTGAAACTGGCGTGACCAGATCCAATTATGTTCCGGCCCCCGGCGCTTAGAAATGATTCGAAAACAAATGAAAGAGAATCGACAAGTCAAAACATACCCAAATTTTTTTCTCATGTGCACGAAATATTTCGAAACAGGCGGAACCGGAACATTGCTGGATCTGGCCAAGCCAGCTTCAGTTCCTGGCGTCTCGTGAGCTGGTGGCTGGACTATGCTCTGTTTCCACTCTGACAGAAAGCCATGGTAACGAATTTCTCCGCCGTTAAAGTATAGTATTCAATGGTCACCGGCTACATCAGCCGTTTACCACTTGTGATGTGGAGGAACAAGTTCCGTTCCCAGGTCGTACAAGTTTCCGTTAACAGTTTCCACTGAGTTGTTGCGGGTCTTATCGGGAAACGAAAACTGAAGTACCGCCGCACAGTGATGGGCACACCCATACGTGGGGCGACGTCGAAAAATCTCCCTTGACCTTTCATGTCTCATACAAAAAGTGAAATAACGTACAATTTTCAGTTGTACATTCAACTGTACTGGTGGGATACGAGCGTGCCTGCTTCGGCGGATTCCGGATTCATACTCGAGGAGTTCGTCATACAGAATGGCTACTGCGGTGCGCCTAGTATCAGTTTTTACGATACTTTATCACTTTACCTTGAACTGCATAGTCTCTAGACTGCGCAATCACAAATCACGATTTTTCGATCGTGATCAAAAGTCGCTGAAAAAATTTCAAACAGCATTTCGATCTCTTGACTCAATCGATCTCAATATTAACGAATCCAAATTATGGTCATAAATTTGAGAGATTGGTTCTCCCTGCTCACAACCAAAATGCAGCGCACGAGAAAACCGAGTTGTCACTTGCTGCCATTTGGTTCTACAAGAATCGAAAATAGGCGACCGACTCATGTTTTGAACGTTTTTGTGATCGGAAAAGATTGATCAGTCTCTCTTGAGTGTCTGGTCTGTCGTTTTTTCAATCACGATTAAAGGTTGGCCATATATTTTCGACAGCGATCACAGTACCAAAAAGTGAACTCGAAATCGATAGAAAAAGTGAGATCCAGAATCAATTGGATCACGGATTGATCCCAAGTCTACCCAAACATATACAAAGAAAATGCGGCTTATATTAATGTCGTCAACGTATATCGTCAACTCGAACCCTATGTACTCAGGGTTGGATTTAAAAAAAAAAGTAAAAATTTTTTTGTAAAAAAAAATTTTTTTTTTAAAAAAAAAAAAGTTGGCCACTTTTTTTATTTTAAAATTTTAAAAAGTAAGTCCACTTTTTTTTATTATTTTTCCCCTTTTTTTCGTTATTTTCTCACTTTTTTAAGGTAAAAATGTATGTTTTCATGCGTTTTATTGCTCATCATTCTCAAAAAATCGCCTGCGGCGCTTATATTTCAGTTTAAAATGGACTCATACAGTTTCCAGACATCCCAACAATCGCTGCACGTATAATATAGGACACCCCATACCGTATACTGTGCAGTTATTGAGCTATCGACGTAAGCTATCGACAGACTCCACTTTGCTCGCCTATTTGCAGTTGTGTGGATTTGTCATTTGTTGCTTTTGTCACACAACATGAGTGTGGTGTAACTCTTTATCTCTCTTCAAATTTATCCCCAAATTCACAAACAGAAGGTTGGTCTTCCCTTTGGCTCATATATGCCCACAGAGTTACCTTCGGGCGGGTTCTCAAATTATGACCAAATGGGCTAGATCGCAGGTGATCGACATAAACATGCAAGTCAGTGGAGAAGTTCTCTTTAGTGTCCCTCAAAACATACCTAAGTAACATGATTTCAGAAATTTCATTTTTCTAGAAACCAATTTTTTGGGGGTCCGGAATAAAAAAAAGTGATTTTTAAAAAAAAAATTTTAAAAAGTTTTTTTTTTAAAAAAAAAAAAGTTCGATAATAAAAAAATTTTTTAATCCAACCCTGTATGTACTTATACTTCTCGCGCTCATTCAGGCCTGCTTGAGTTGATAACCAGACTTGACGGTTTGCATCAACGACTAAACAATTAGCTGGAAAGGCGCGATTTCGAAACTTTTCAGTCTGCATCGAACAGAGCGGCAGCAACATCAACACTTGGGCCACCGTTCTGTCTGAGATTGTGGCAACTGTCGGATCCCTGGACCGCGTGCCATTGTCTGGCAATGGCACCTACCAATGCCAGAACAACTTTGTCTTCGCGCATAACATCAGCGTGCAAACACAGCTGGAACATTGTGTTACGCACGACCTTCCCGTCGGTTAGAAATCATGTGACGGGCGTTAAACTCGGTGATAGGATTGGACATGTTTTGGGAAAGTGCGACATTGGAGGTAATAAAAAGTTAGATGATGCCACTAATTTCCATCAGCGTTTCCAGACCAAACTGAACAAGTTTTATACGCTGGTCGAAATTAGGTAGCTCCAAACATCTCTTGTTACCCGCCATACAAACATCGCAAGTGATTTACGCTTGGGCACGTCTTATCCAATCTGATCCTGTGACCGAGTTCAATGTCGCTCCATTTATTGCACAGTTTGAGCAAAAAAATCGGATCCATGTCCAGAATAATTGGGATTTATTGTGATCATTTTCATCCTGATGCACTGTAATTCAAAGAACAGATAAATTCCTGTTCGAATAGGTTGCGATCCAAGTACGCCGAACATCACAACCACCACGCCAGCACCGTTGAACGCCACGTGCAACATATCGATCGATTGGACCCGATATCTGTCGTGTGTGGCCAGTAAGCTGCAGTTTTTCCTACGTACGGGAACCAGTCGTGTATTGTCTGGTGTTGTGTGTTAAAATTTGCCTAATCTCCTGTGCTTGACTGTTTCGTGAGAGTAAGAGGCGTTTATTTGTAAACAGACTGAAATGCAAGTTGTGGTGGCTAATGTTGCATGGCTCATCCGTCGGAGCTAATCGGTGAAATCCCGACACAAAAACTTGACAAGGTTTCGAATGAGGCATATTGCACTAATCTCTCAATGGGCCGCCACAACAGGAGATTCAACCAATCCACAAAGTGCATCGAAAATTGATGGATCACTTGTGTACCACATGGGACTTGATTTTCAACCCAACCCTGTCAAACTCCAACCATAAAATCAGACAGTCATATGCCCACATTCAGCCTGTCCATCTCTTCCATTGGGCCAGCCCATGAACGGCAACTTGACTTATGGCAATGTGTTGATTAACGGCACGGTCGTGTCACCGTGGACCTGGCAGGTATGTGGATTCTCACTTGAATTGTGCAGTTCATGTTTGGTTTGTCTCATTTTATCTGGTTGAATCCATTTGACTTTTTTGAATTTAGGATATTTCGACATTTTCTGCTGCAACTTATTTTGACTCAGTGTAAAACCACCTATTCCAGACCACTAAGGAACAATCGGAGCTAGCATGGTAATGCTAATCGGAGCTAGCATGGTAATGCTAAGCGACATATGGTTCATTCCCTATAGTGCGCTTTCTGAAAATTTTGATCGTGCGCTATTTCAACAATACTCAGCCGAATGAGCTCAAACTTGCGCACAATCTATATACCGTGCCCCAAAATGGCCACACAAAATTTCATCCCGCTGTGTGCCCACACGCGCAATCGCGGGCAAGATACAGTTGTCATTTTTGTAAAAACGTTCTTCTCCTTTTTTTTCCACAAAAAACTAGTCAGGGCCCAGACGTTACTGAACACCAAAAATGTTAATATCGCATATAGGGTTTTCGCACACGAGAAACACGATGGTGCTATCGCCGACTTCGTAACTCCACGACTGAGACCGGTTCCAGACCATGACCACGACATTTTGTATGTAAAGTGCGCTTCCCGAAGTAAAATTTCGCCGAAAAGTTGGGTTACCAGAACTATTAAAGTTGTTTATGTGGTTTTCGTACTCGAGAAACACGGTGGTGCTATCGCCGAGTTCGTAACTTTTAGTATGAACGGTTCCAGACCATGACTTTTTGTACAGAATGTGTTGTTCTAAAGCCAAAATCAGCGGTTATATGTGTTTTTAATTTTTGTTACGTCAAAAATATATTAATTCCAATTCGTTAAATGTTTTTCAGCTCAAAAATGGACGCTCAGACACACACAATAATGCATTAGTGCACGCTACGTAGTTGCCTGATTCATAAAGCGCACAATGTATTAAACACAACACACAGCCAGCCAGCACACACACACACAGGCAGGCAGGCAGCCAGCACACACACACAGGCAGCAAGCACAACAGGCAATGCAGCAATGCACGCGTAGTTATAGTCCAACAACAGCTAATGCAGAATTTATGTCCACTGCGTTGCCTGATCCGTCAAGCATATAACGCGTGATGCAACATTACAAGCACAGACAGGCAGTCAGCTTGTGTGTGTTGGCTGGCTGCGTGGGTGTGTTTATAATGTTGCATCACGCGTTATGTGCTTGGCGGATCAGGCAACGCAGTGGACATAAATTCTGCATTAGCTGTTGTTGGACTATACATATGTAGTAAAGCTTGTGAAGGAGATTGGCGAAGCGATGTCCGAGCGGTATAACGCGCAGCAATGAATATGAAAGGCCGCGGGTTCAAACATTCACGCGCGCAGCCAACTTTGTTGTATTTTTACAAACTTTTAATGAATTCTGGATAACATTTTTCAGTTTTTTCGTGTTTTTATTTGAGATTAATTATTAAGCACAGGTGCGGTTCGAAGTTTATGCGCTGTGATGTCATTCATGATAAAATACGCACAAGGTACCAACTTCCTAATTAAAATTGCTGTTGCTCTCTAATATTCGAAGCATTTCCGCATTTTATAATTTGACTTTTGATGGAAGATGGTAATTTTTACGTGACATTGAATCGAAGATCAGATGCGATGGCCGCCAACAAAGCAATCTGGAGACTGATGTTTGACACTCATTTCATTGCTGAAGCTGGAGGGACAGGGGGCATGGAAGTTCATTGCACAGCTTTGCTTGGTACTAAACCAACAAGTGCCATTCTCTGAGACGATGCGCATTCAGTGCGCTATAAATGATGGTACCTAGGGTGTCAAATACATACCTGGCGGTAAATTAAAAAAAAATAAATAACTTGACAAGTTACCATGTTCCTCAAAAGCATAGACATGCGCGTGGGGCACTGCGTTAGTTTTGTTTCAGTGGTGGGTGAAGACGCAGACACAAGCGTGTCTCCACTGTTAGAACCCCATAGTGAAATCGAAACACAAAATTGGCCTTATGTCACGATAACCACCGATTCATATATCCTGCCAAAAAGTACAGCATCCTTAAACTGACCCCCACACCTCATTGCGCTCATGTGCGTTGATTACTTGAGAAAAGTCTGATGGTCGACATTTTCTTAGTTAGAACCATTGCTTGCCGGAACTGAAAACTTTCTGTGCCTGATTTATCCGGGTTCTCTGTTTGACGCTTGCGCGATATAAAAGAACGACACAAGAAAGAAAAATGCCCCAAGGGGCATAAAAGAAATATGGTTCCCTGGCTGACTGGCATAAAAGAACGATACTAGCTTGCACGACTTTGCTGATGTTTCATTAGGCACTGGAATAAACGTAAGTGTGTTCTGAGCTGTTTGATACCGAACAGTAGACATTGAACCATATTCCCGGCGCGAACTCTTTTCAACCAACGCCCAGCCGATATCGAAACTTTCGTGCAAACCCAGGCAACTGTTTCTTCTTTTCAACCTCACGACGGTAACTGTGCAGTCTTCGGTTGCGCACGATGGTTCAACAAGGAGAGGAGTAAAGAGAATATTGCAATCTTTCAATATCTCCGTGCCCTGTGTCTCTGGTGGCAAGACAGCACGCGCCGGGAATATGGTTCAATGTCTACTGTTCGGTATCAAACAGCTCAGAACACACTTACGTTTATTCCAGTGCCTAATGAAACATCAGCAAAGTCGTGCAAGCTAGTATCGTTCTTTTATGCCAGTCAGCCAGGGAACCATATTTCTTTTTTATGCCCCTTGGGGCATTTTTCTTTCTTGTGTTTACACTGGTCAAAATTAATGGCCTAACGGCCTAAGATCACAGATCATGTCCACTGTTAGTGCCCGGGGCCCGAGGACTATTCAATACAGGGAACTGTTTTAGGGGGCTGTGTA
>JASAMV010000926.1:0-10669 GCA_030248065.1 Rhynchonema sp. JSB1_4
GTGTTTGTATCGTGTGATGCCCATGAGGACCAGAAGCATATGCATTTACAGTTCTAAAAGTGTTGTGCAACGCTTGTTTCATTCTGCAACTGTTGCCGAATGGAGTGAAGTTGTGTGTAGTGTCAGTGAACCTCGAAATGACGTTGTGTAAAGAGTAACGCACATGATTATGTGTGCAGTTTCAAGCAAAACCCAACCGGGCCGATGTCTACATTTGGATTCATTACTAGTTCGTGTTTTTCTCAAAAAAAACGATTATGTTCATAATATTGCGCACCTGCTCACATAAACGGACTGCTGCTCGCCGGGCTGTTGTTTGGGAATATCGACCAGCGTCCAGTACTGGTCCTCGAAAATTGTAACCTGCGAAAGTTCTTAAATTTCTATTGTTTTTAGGCCGCGTACAGATATGCATACGTAGGGATGACACTATTTCTGGAACCTTGGACATAGCATAAAGAATAAGTTCTGGACTTACTGTAGTTCCATTTCTACGGTATCGGTACGCGGTCTTAAATTTAATTTTGCGCATTAAAATTGGAAAAGGATGAGTAAACCTGTCTGATCATTCGTTTCAGTTGTCCGTACCGGCGGATAACGTTTTTGTCAGATTTCGACTTCTGATACTGATCCTGGGTAGGGTCAAAAAGAAATTCCGTACCATTCAAAAACGTTTCACAAGGATTTAAAAAAATTTTTTAGAAAAAGTCATAGACTGTTAATCAAAATATTTCATTCACCTGCATTTGTCTGAGCGCAACTTTGACCTTTTTGAACGAATCCAGCAAACGATTTCGAATTCGTAGGTGCCGCTGGATAGTCTGCAGCGCGGCGTCACGACCAGGGTCTGCAAAGGACGTGAAACATTAGTCGATGGCAAACCTAAAGATCGGTCGATGTGCGGTTTTCTCAAGTAGACCACAGATCGTAAAAAAGAATTTCATACAAATACTACCAGATGCGAAATGCGAGCAACATCAGCGAGCCGGTTATCTGCACAACTATACAATCGTCTGGTTTACCTCTACCAAAGCTCGCAGCGGCGCTGTTTGTGCGCAACAGTCCAATCAATAGCGGCATGCGTGCGGCGAATACGGTTGTTGACGCGGTGTTTTCCGCGGTCGCGGTCGAAGGAGTGTCAACCGCGGTGCCCGACCCGGGTGGGGACTGATGTTTAGTACCACTGGCAGTTCGCGCACGCCACGACAACTACTCGCTGCCCACTGATCTCCAACTCATTAATGACTCGCCGCGCATTAGTTGACGATGCATATTGTTGTTATGTGGTTATGGTGAGACAGCATATGATGGGTTACTGTAGGGTTACGGTGGCTGACGGCTTGCTGTATGGCGATTGGGTAACGGTAATGACGGTTATTGTATGGTCATGGTCCACGCATTGCTGTTCGCATGGTTAATGTAGGGGCCGTTCGTATGCGGTAATCAATAGGTTATGGTGAGTCAATGTGCTAAGGTAATGGATTGGGTTACGGTAGGTAATTGGTTACTGCCAGGATGGTGGGATCGCGCAGTGTTGCTGTGGACAGTTGGTCCGCGGTCGTCAATGTTTTTTCAAGTTGACCATTGCTGTGCACTGCAGAACCAGGAAACAAAACACTAAAGAAATACTCTCTGGACATGAATGAAAGTCGGCGTGGAACACAAAATGAGATTTACTTTCTTTTGCGGCTGCTCTCGCATGTGGTTATCAGGTGGTGCGGATCAGATGGTGTCAGCATCGGTGTCTGTTTCAAAGATAGAAGGAACACGCACACGCAAGGTGGATATGTTTACAAAAGAATCGCGAGGCTGAACCAAGGGCACGCACAATCTCTTATTTTGAATCTTGCTTTGCTTGCCAAGCAGATGAGCGTCAATGTCTAACAGTTCTGAATCTGTCTCTCATATTTCCTGGGTATCTTCTGTGAAACGATACAAGACAGTGGTTACATATTTCTGAACCATGCAACAGTAGCAATCAAATAAACCTTCCTGACCACGTGTGCATGGGTAACCACATTATCAGGAGTGAAAAAACGTGTTCGCAAACTGTGTGAGTCTGCGAGGTCCATTTAATGAGATTATCTTATATGGATGGTGTACCGCCTATTTGGCTCCTGATAAAACTGGCATTTATGCACAGTGAGCCAAGATTCACAGGATCGTAGCCATTTTCGTATCAACCCTCCTATGAAAATTTTTGACAGCACACCACTCGGAATGTGCATGAGTACTGCGATGGTAAAACATCAGGCACCTGGTTTTTATTTTTTGCGCCAAAACCCATTGGTTGGGTGCGGGCACTGTATACATGCTGCAAGATGTTACATTTAGCTATAAATGCGACCACAATTGCGACTTGGGATTCCAATGTTACTCTCGGTGCTTCTTTCACAGCAGGCAGGTACATACGTACATACCCACATTAAGGTGAACCCAATGCCGTATAGTGTAACAAATCACACCTGCGCAGCGAAATGGCTAGATATAACAAACGGCGGCACCTAAAAAATCGGAAATACATTTTTTTGCGGAAAACGACTGTGGCTGCTGGCTGACTTGCCATTGTGGCGCGCAAAATTCCAAGCGACGAAAAGAGCTCCGAAGGCTCGGTATCTTTGATAAACGAGATTCTTGGGTGCCAATCGCGTTCCAGAGAAGTTTATGTAATATGCTGTGGCCTCTTTATAGTGAACTTTTACAGTAAAACCGTTTGTTGTAGCGACCGTAAATGATCGGCCCCGGTCATCTCACTATGAACTGTATTACCAACGTGTGTCCTGTGCGCATATGTTCAAAGCGCGCCTACCCACACTTTGCATAGAGCGCAATTAGTGCGCAATGCAGCACCAGAGTCCAATAGTTGGGTTCATTAATCAAATAAGAAGTTGGTCGTGGTAAATGTGCGTTGCGCTCCTTCGACACGTGTTGGCAAAAGAGACAACGGGAACTCATAAGCTTGGATACACAGTACATGTAACGTCATTCGACCAGGATTACACAAACTGAAGCAGTGTTTTAAATTCGCAGTACTGCAACTTTTCATGAAAAAAATCTGTTCGTTAAATTTTGACTCGTGTCAATGTGTCTGACTTCCGAGGCACGTATAAATCTCACACTGAAACGCAGACGAAGTCATGAATATTTGATCGCCGCAGAAAGTCAAGAAAGGCTGAAGCAAGTGGCAATCCCTGGGAGCAATGTCAAACTTGATCGGATCGGCGGGGCCCTATTTCGGTCCCCTGAATGTTTTTGATCACATACTGTCCCAGAGTTGCTGATGACTCTCACTAGTTCAGACCAGAGCAAAATTATTCCCAGACAGCTGAATAAACAACGTTCGCCCAAAACACTGCAATTAGCTTCGTCAAAATCTCCAAATATTCTCAATTAAAAAATTGCTTGACGTAGACGGATGTACAATCCGATGACCAAGTCCGATCCAATACGGGACTTGCCCCCGACCGAAAACGTACCAGCGCGGTTTCGAACCCCGTCAATAACAGATGTCCAGCCAGTGAGACTGCTGGTTGTCGACTGCAGTCGCGAATTGCGTTTGGGCGTTGAGGGGTGTTGTTTCTGACATATGGAACGAGCACTCACGTGTAAAAAAATGTCCTGACATTTTTGAAAAAATAATTGAAAAGTTTTAATTATTACATTTTGTCGCCTGTACGACAGCATGATCGGGACCCGATTTTTGGCGCCAGAGCCTTTGCGACATTATGCATGTAGAGTGGTAAATAAAACGTTGTCTTCTGAGCCGGTTTCACCATAAACAGGGTACATTGCATATTAGAAATTACAGTCCCGTTTTCGTTTCTAGTGGCTATACATTCAATTGTGAAAAGCCATATCTGTTTAGGGTGCATTCAGCCGTTCTCATTTACCAAGTCTTTCAGATACGTGCATTCTGCGACCTTGGTTGCTTCGGATTATTTGTCATCGGTATAACGTGTAGTAACTTCTTTCATTTCCCAAGAATCTTAGTTTTTTAACCGAAACGAACTTGAGTCCCCACCTGTGTGAGCGATCGTTGTATGCACGCGATTGACTCACTGGTGCTTACTGCGCCTGCAGTAGGCTGTGAAACATTGCTGTTGTTGGCCATTGGACGATGTTGGTTGCCAAACAGGCTCATGCTCCGCGGCAGAAAGCTGGCGAATGTTTCCGTCATAATTGTTGTAATTTTGAGTATGGAAGCGTGGTTCCTGCTGACGGAAATAAATCAGGTAAAAACGGGCTGTTCACGAAGCTTTGAACGCTCGAATAACGACGCACTCGGAACGCAGACGCGGTGATGGTTGTCTTATGCGCAGTCCCAAACGCAGATGCAGTCAACATTTCAACCCGCACCTGATCCAGACGGTTCGACGATAAGATAAGTCAAATAACGGTGTGTAATAATAACCCCAAACCTAAATCTGACATGAGGACGCCCGTGTGAGTCTGGGTAGGCGAAACAAGGCGCGCAGGATGTATGGTATTGTATGCCCGTAGATTCCAAGATTCAGTACACCCGGTTGAAACATCACAAAGACCAGGGGTATGCAATCTGAGTCTTATTCAACTTTACGCTCGAATACGGTCCACGAAACATCAACGATTACATATACTTACACATGCACATCATTTGTGCGATTTGGTGATGTTTCATGAAGTAATGGCAAACATGATAGCCAGAAAAGGCCTTGCACTGACTGCGCCATCCTAACATTGAAATCTTGTTGAGCTTTGGATATGATGTCTTTGTGATCCATCAAGCTTGCAGTATGGCACTCTGGTAACCACAAGCCTGGCGTGCATTTGTATGCACGCGTCCCAACACCGTAAGTATGCCAAGATCATTAGCATGCACACGGTTATGTTTCTTCAACCGTGTACCACGCCACCTGCACGGACACGTATGTAAATCTACACAAAGGGTATAAAGTAATGGCATAAAAATTTCAAGCGAGCTTCAAGCGAAGCAAGCACAAAAAACGGCACTAGTTACCTAGTTATACCAGAATGGCATTAGGATCAAACGAGTCTACAAGCTGAACGAGATCGGCTGTTTTTTTTATTTGTTGACCCTGGCACTGTAGCGGGCACTACACTCAATTATTCAAGCCGAACTGGTAATTTTCACATCACTGTTAAAAAAGCTATTTTTGGTTCTCCAATAAGAAAAAACCAACAGCTGGTTCTCTCTCGGAAATGCTATTAAAGGTGCGAGATAAACGACCACGAGAAGAACGGTGTTAGCAAAATTTTGTTCAATGGTGCCACGACACGGATATCAAACGGCTCAGTTTTTAGCAATTCATGGCCACTTCGCGGTTCGATATCAGAGTGGAGCGTTATATTTTGATCGGTACCACGTTCAAACGAACGGACCGTGCGTGTAATGGCCTTGTGTAGGTAATTATTGCCCTGCCTTACCAATCTTTCTGCACGGTATCGTTAATGTTCGTTTCATCTGCCGCTTCGGTTGATGCTTAAAAACCAACGACAACGATAGCGGGCCCAAAGAACAAGGTTTGCAAGACTTTCCTCCATGTACTGTAGTATGAGTAGACTCAGGCCTAACTGAGCAGATCCAGAGACTATCAGTACTCAACAACCTCTTGGGTGACGCTTGACAAGCGTTAGTCCACTCGCAAAATGGTTCGTTGTTTTATTTATATTTATAAGCCGCGCCGTCGCGGGGGTAGGGTGGCAATGACAAATAAACCCGTCACACACACGCACACTTGGCGAATTCGCTGTCCCGGCGCTGATATTGAGTATTGTACAACATTTCTTTTTTTTAACGTGGTACGGTAATGTAATGTACCCGATAATGCTTCAAAGTGAACCCGAAGTCGTTAGTTTGTTTGGCGCGCGCTGACAGTTCATTTCCGAATTAATGTATATGCAATACTTGTGTACGGTAGCACGCACGCACTCGGCACGGGAGCTACATATGTAACTGCCGTAAACATGCACACCGGTATCTGTCAGTTAGGTGCAATATGTATGCATTTCATTTTTATGCATCTTGTTTTTATGAAATATCACTCACACTCGTGGAAATGTTGTATAAGTTGCTTACGAGTTCAGGGTGTTGCAAAATAAAGCCAGCAGCGTGAAACTTGAGACATCAGATGAAATCAAAACCCTCAACGAAAAGAAAGAGAACATGAAAAGAATATGCAAACCTGCGATGGTTGATATAATTGAGCTGGTGGTGGCGGACTGCTTGGACAAGTTGAACAGAAAATTCATCCTTGAATGATTTTAGGTAATCGTTTGACTGACGTTTTTGAACTTTGGCAGTGTTTTGCAAATACTGACGTTGCTGTAGTGCTTTCGCAAGCCAGGTATGTAATAACGTATGTAGTTCCACCTGGTTTCAGTTCATGTAATCCACGATATCACAATCATACATATGTATGTTCACGGTAGCATCAGGATGTGAGGACACAGTGTTGCTTCACGCGGCCTTTGTTTGCATTTGTGTCAGTCCGGCAATGCAGCGGAAATAAGCAATCAGCAGTGGTAGTCAGCAGAGCAGCGTATGGTCCTCTTATTAAGTCGCATCGATGAAAAATAAGTGCCGCTGCCTCCAAACACTGTCCGATCCGCCTTGCATGCCTGAAAGCAAGCTCGGTAGCACCGCTGCATTTTTGTGTTCCTTGACATTGCAGACACAGGTATAGGTCGTGGAAAACAGTGGTGAAAAAAAAACGAAGGAACGAAAAACAGCGGAATTCTCAACATATCTTGTACGGCGCGAGCTTTGGGTTAGGACGACTCTGATTCCGAACAATGTAAGTACGCACAGCTGCCTGGCAAAAAATTCCTTCCCCCTACTTTTTTTGAACCGCTGTTTTATCTTCAAGCATAGTATGTACGAACATATGGCCTCATCTGAAGCTGAAGGCAAATAACAGCGTTGCGGTTTTTTCTCTGCTCAACCACGTTGAAATAATAATTTGGCACACTGACACTGAAAGTGCAGACAAACTGGCATCTATATACATAGGCATGCTGTACATATACGTACAAAGTATATCTGCGGGACCGTATCTCGTCTATATCTCGTGTCATATGAAAATTCTGACATTGAAATATATAAAAAATAACGTGAATGAATGCACGAATCAACTTGCGTGCGCCTGGCTTGACTAGCCGAGAGTTCAGCTGAGCGTGCCACATTGCAGCTGCTCTGGTGCCAGTTGTAATTGGGAACGCAATAGTTCAGAGAATATTAGGGCCGTGCGTGTAAGCTTGGAATGCAGCCAGGTTTACTGTGCCCTCTGGTACTATGATGTTATATGTACTTGCCGCATTCGCATTGATGATGACCTGGTGACCGTCCGTCTGTGAAGATAGACAGAAGCGGGCGAGCAAAAAAACATGGTATTGGTTGCACAATGACTACATATATAAGAATCCATCCAAAAATTTTCCTGAATGGTAAGGCACTCTCCTCAGATACACAAGCGTTTCAATTATATTTTATCCAACAAAATTTCTGGCGATATTACAATGAAGCTGCTTGAACACAGTGAGCGTGATATCGGCAGAAATGTTTCAGAAAAAAAAAAAAAAAACCCCTTGTGAACTGCAGCGAGACGTTCCTTACCATTCAGGAAAATTTTTGGATGGATTCTTATATACTCATTTGCGACAAAAACACAATTTCATTTATTCTCGACGAAAATTTTGTAACTGCCGAGTTCCTCCCTGCGCGCGTACGTTGTATGCACGGCACCAATACACAACTGAATCTACTGCTGAAGTATATAACTACTGTATGTATATAATACAGCTCCAGGACAGTGTAGTCTTCAATATAATGGTTATGACCGCACAAGATTTGACATGGCAAAATTAGCAGACAAACTATGGCTTTATGAAGAGTAAATTAGTGGCGCTCCATTGAAAAAGTGAAGTTTGAGATCACGTTGGAAAAAATTCCTGTTCGGTATTCCCTTCACTTCCCTGAGGTTTCCCGAAACTCGGAGTGAAACGCTACATACTGATTTTTGCCAGATGGATTTGCGTTGCTTCCGCCAGACACGTAATAACAACATAACAAATATAAAGTAAAGTGCATTTTGACTGTTTGCAAAGAACAAGAAATATACAATGCCAGTGCTCAGGTGGCGTACAAATTTTCTTTTGGAATCCAATCCCTTCAAACCTTGAAACTCTATGTTCTTTAGTTAAAACCAGTTGGCATGGTTGACGGTCACGTACATGTATAACACAGAGCACATGCTCATCTTGTGAACCCACAACCGAAATATATATTTTCACCGCAACATTATTTTCTTGCAGTGACTGTTCTCCTGCCAGTTCGCATGTGCAGCAACACATAATCAAATGGATTCAAGTGGCCATGACGTGCAAGAAGCCAAGCGGGTAAGAGCAATCCAGATGGAGCCTGATCATGTATCACATGGTGCGGTTGCCGTTGTTAGGTACCTTAATAGTGGCCTGGAGTGATGTCGGCATACGCATACCTACCATATTCGTTCGCATGCGGCTGGTTCCTTTTTTGAATTACTGCCGCAAAACTCCTTTTAAACCGCCCGTCTGCAAAACTCGACCACGTTTGAGCGTCAGTTTAACTTTCCGAATATCCCTCCTCATGTTGTTGTAATAATGCGGCAATGGATGTTATGCAGCTGCGAGTTACGCGTTGTCGCCGGGCCTGACGTGAGGACACTCGGACAGGAAGACAAAGCCTAAGCCTAGAAATTATGCCATTGCACACGTGCGCTCGAAGAGGCACCAAACATATGCCGCATCTGACCTCAACCACGCTCGGTTATTCCGTTAGTTCAGAATTGAACTTTCGTGTTGATGCGAACTTTTTAGAGATGCAGCTCAGAATACCGTGCTGCAGGCCATCACCAACTGATACATATTGCATGTGCGCACGCCAGAACTAAACCGGATACGATGGGGCCAGCTGCACAGACCAACGTACATATAGGTATGCTTACGATCATATGGCTGAAAACTTGAGATTCATGGAACGAAGATAGAATACGCACCGGCACCTGCGTATCAAGAACAAATAAGCACCTTTACCTCACGCCGCGACTGTCAGTTGGCATTTTGCCTGAGTGGAATTTATCCATTTCTATTCTTGACGCCATTCACTTTCTGGTGTCCGCATCAATAAAAATACATCGAGGTTCGCTGCCGCCGAGCAAAGAAACAAAAGTGCACTGAAATGTCGAGGCATAATATCAAAGAAATCTATTGCAACGCGAAAAAGCGAACCCCGTAATTTCGGTAAATAACGAGTGCAAGTCACGCAAGTTTAAGTAATCGACGAAATTGTTTCTTGCTCGTGCAACTCTTAGGCAGCAATGAAGCACAGGATAAGCATCTTAGATCATGGGAAAAATAAGTCTCGAAGTCGAAAGCTAAAGTATCTGAATGTAATTTTAAGTTTGAAGGGGGATAATTTTGGTTTTAAGCGATCACAATGCGTGTCGTATAATTATTCCATCAAACATGTGAAACAACAGGTGCTTGTCAGGCACTTCGATCCGCTCGCCAGGCTGTGTCGCTGAACTTCCGATTAACCGCCGATAATATCCGCGATATAGTTCTCCGCATGCTCTTATATGTAATTATTCAACATGAGAGAAACATGAAAGCAGTATGGGATACGCGAGATATAGCTGTAAAATGTAATCAACAAAATACCGTATGCATATCTCACCACCACCACGTGAGGCGCGTCGTATGAAGTTGCGGAATGCCATAGTCGAAATGAATGTTTCTCATCAATAAGACGTTTTTAATTTGTTTTATAGGTCGACGCTTTCAAATGAAATAATTATGTTTCACAACAATTAGAGATTCTGATCCAGTTTTGTTATTTTTCAATTTTTAGGTCACGGTAGAAAACGGGACTCATACCCGGAATGTCGACGTGACAAAACGGGCATAACTCGCTGATGTCATTTCTAATTTTGTTCGGATTACGTTGTGTGACATTTATCAGGGGGTGGCCCACAGATAATTCCAGTTTTCATTCATGCTGCACATCTAATCTTCTTTTTGTTTTGATGAATGAAAAAACCAGGATAGGGTTCTTTCATTCATTATATCTATCCATGCTAATGATATGAAGGAAATCAAACGAAGGATTCAATAATAAAAGTGAATACCACTAACATCAACAAATGGCACAGGACAACAGAAATTCAAATTCTAGAACAACAGGAAAGCGAGAATCAAGCATTTTACACGAGTGATGTCCATCATTAGCCACAATTGCAGTGCTGGAAAGCGCGAAGCACGAATTTCTTGGACACTTGCAGTGTCTTGTGTTCCAGAGTGAATACAGTGGTGTCTCGATACAAGAAATTCGTTGGTTAGCTGGGTCAAAAATTTTGTTAGTGCTTACCATAAGCGCAACGATCTCATTGTCACTATCACCAAGACTTCGTGAGTCCCAAATTACAATTTCAGTACTTAACGTGACTCGTCCAGTCGTCATAAGAAAATACTTTTTGAGTGACAAACATGTGATAAAAAGGCAGTTTTTAGGCAAGTGATAGCGGTCGTTCATTCAGAAAATCTTCATGAGATTTGTGTTTTGCATTAAAGGCGTCCAAATTGCATTTTACAGACGTGCAAAACAAGTGATGACGTTGAACCAATGTTTTTATTT